>OOFE01017668.1:1917-15419 GCA_900323365.1 Monocentris japonica | reverse complement strand
TGTGAAGTTTTTTTTTTTTTTTTTTTTTTCAATCGGCAGCTCATATTTACGATAAATCCAAAATGACATGAAAGGCAGAAGGCCCACCTGATCACACCTTGATTCACTTCCTGGTTTGGAAGGAAATAGGAAGTAAAGACCAGCATATTCGGTGGAAACAGCATTATCCCCATGCCCTACATGTAAGGGTTTATTTTTGTGGGAAACTTGAGTGAGCAACATTTGGCATTGAGCACATGAACACCATTGTTTTGAATTCTATAAGAAAACACATTTCACTGCTGCCAAGATGCTGCAGTAGCTTGGTGAAACTTTCACATCTTATCAAAAGATCCCTCTCAGATCCCTGTTGGCTGATTGGATCCCGGCCAAGAGAAAGTCAAACTGAAAGCAAAACCCTTGGCACAATGTTTGTTTGGGACTTTCATCGCGATCTGAAGACCCAGTTTAGCCTCCTTAAGCAAAGAAAGTTTGATTTAGTGAGGTATTTCTGTTTTTCAAACGAAGACCGACCAATCCTGCACTTGGATTGCAGTTGGAATGGAAACAGTTTCATCTGTTTTTCTGTTTTTCTAGCGTGGATTCATCATGTGGATTTCTTTGGACATACTGAACAGGCTCTTTTCAATAATCCTGTCATCACAACAGGATTATTTTCTTGGCTTTGAATCCCATCTTTTCTGTTGAAGGTTTGAGGGGAAAAATCATCTGCCACTACAAGCTTCTGCAATACAGTGACATTATTTCTTGCCAGCCTACAGCTGTTATGTTGTACGTTCTTCAACAAAAAATGTTCTATGTAGCACCAGAAAATGGTTCTTTAGTCTTATACCATAGCAGAATCCTTTTTGGTGCTACAGGAACCCTTTAAACCCTTTTTTAATTTAACAAATCAGGTGTCTTTGAGTCATTATGGCTCTATTAATGTTTATGCTACTAAAGATCCCACTAGGCTGAAAAATTGTTCATTTGTACACTACTTAGCAAGAAGTAGTCATCGAATTCCTCGCTAGCATGTAATTCTCTCTGTTATGTTTCCATATGATGATGCGCTAAGCTGCAGTATGCTATTAAAAAGTGTGTGTGCATGTGTGTGTGCATGCGTGTGTGTTTGCAGCCTGCTCTGGCCAAGTCGGCATATAGCTGCACAATGCTCCTTCTAGCCACGGGGCATCTGCAGGCTTCAGAAACACACATTTTATAAGACATTTTTAATACTACCTGGAATTGAACTAACCGATTTAAAAACCAAAGTATGGAAACCAAGCTGGCAAAGCCGGCCTGTTTCTGACTGAACAGAGCTAATGAATGTTCTCAATCTAGAAATGGGCAGAACAAAAGGACACCAGAAGGTTAATTGTTAAGGGACATGAGGCCCTTTTTTTTTGTAAAGCAGATATGAGCATATTGTATTACAAACCATGTTCTGTATTAATGTAAGAGTGGACATGCAGTGCAAAGAAACCTGTCATTGCATGGTGAAAAAATAAGACCTCTATTAGCTTTATTTAAGACCGTTTAATACTTTTAAGGCCACAAATTCTCACTTCCTTTCTCTTTAGTCACTTTTCTTCTCAAAATTTAAGTTTTGCCCCTCTCCCTTCTCTTTCATTTATCTCCTTCTTTCCCTCTCTCATAAATCATCTTCAGCAGATTGGAGTTTTAGCGATCCAAACATTTCTCAGTCAGAGCTGCAATGGAGGCAGGAATAATGTCATTGGTTGAGTTAAACCTCAGTGGGCGGGGCTACAGTTTTTCAGATCACAGGTTAGCTAACTGGCAAAGAAGGAACTCTGGTCAAAAGATAAATAAAAAATAGAAATGATAATGACTTATTTGTTTTCATTCATTCATGACCATGACATTCATGATGATGGAAGATCAGCAGGCTAGCTAACTAGCTAACCTAGATAACTTAGTATGGTTAGATTGTATTTTTTCAGTTAGCAGCAGGGCGCTAGGCTTCATAATATTAGCTAGCTCCTCTCTTACCTCTTGCATTTCTCACTAGTATAAAGTCTAATGTTACTTAGTCATAAAAACTGTAGTTCTTTGGCTCCGCCCCATTGGGGTTTAACTCAACCAATGAGATTATTTCTAGCTCCAGAGCTCTTCCTCTGAGAAAAGTTTGCGTCACAAAAACTCCTGGTTGACCAGACTCACAATATCGCTGTTTCTCTCTCTCTCTGGGCAGAGGGCCAGGGATCAAGCATTTATCATTAGTCCATTTTCTGTAAAATGCCCCTTACCCGGTGACATTTACAGTGGCGTACGGCACATTAAACGGCAGGACTGCAGAATCACCTCATTTGATTTATGACACTTGTCAACCCTGGTGTCGGGGAAAAATGTCAGTCGTCCCGCATGGATGAAATGTTCCGGTGTGGAAGCGCCGAGTCGTCTGTCTCAGTAAAGGAGGGGTCATGTGTTATGTGTCTTGTGTGTGGTTGAGTTGTTCTTCCTCAGATCGATATTTCTATTTTTGTGCCTTTTTTGATGCAGGGATGGTTTGCTGAGCGCCGCCTTGCTTCACATTCATACAGTCCCACACGGTAGCATTGGGAGCTGCCCAGTGCAACCAGTCTGTTGCAGCTTCACTGGAGCACTGTGGGGGTCGAGATACCTTGCTCAAGGGCAAGGGAGGGAGGGCAGAGCATCACCTCCTCCCAGCCAGTCTGTGGATTTGAACCAGCAACCTTTCCATACACTAGCTAGCTTCTCTAACCTTATGTTATGTTGTAGGCTACAGCCACTACTCGCTCCCTCTCTCTCTCTGTCTCTCTGTCTCTCGCTCAATATATTTTAATACATCTTTCTGTTCCTGACTCCAGTCTTCAACCACCAGTAAATGTCTTTATTTCTGTCATTCAGTGGGTGAGTAGTTTTTATTTACCTGGTTAAATTTTACAGTGTCACTTGAAGGCCAGTTTAATTCAGCGTGTTTCATTCGTCCCTGCAGAGAAGTTTCCATGGATGGGAACACAGAAACCAATCTACCTTCTCTCCCTGGCTAGTATTGTCTGTCATGATCCTCCAGGGGACACAGGAGTGTTTTTTTTACATCTGTACTTGAGGCTCTGACCTTTGACCTCCTTACTAGTGGTTGAAGAGTTGCAGACAGAAACAGATTGTGTAGGCTTTATTGCGTATGCTGTGATTTGACAACTAAGCTGACACAATCTCACATGTCTTAAAACCCTGTAAACTCTGTATACCCCACCCATCTGGTGCACCAGGTAGGTTAAAACAAACGGTAAGAGTGTTTTGTTCCAGGTCTGTTTGATACAAGTTAAAAGCAGACGGACAGACAGACTGACAAAACCTGTGTGGTTCCCTCTCTCTGTCATCTCTTTTTTCACATTATGTTAGACCTGGACACACACACACACACACACACACACACACACTCATAGACGTCTAATAGATTTAGAGAGAAACCATCCCTTCCTCTAACCAAGCTAATTTCTTCCATTCATCTCTGTCCGGCAAACTGCCCAAATTAATGACGCAGGACGTGTCCTAACGAGGTGCTTTAACGAGCTGGCCTAACGAGAGCGGGCCCCTGCGGTGTGATGGCCTCCGCTCTGCTCCAGTGGTCCGGCATGATATTTGTGTACGCACTGGACAGCAACCTAACAAGCAGTCCATTCCCCTCTACTCTCCATGGATAGGGCCAAGCTAATGTCTAATGACTTTTTGCTCCACTGACCAGGGCAGTGATGACCTGGGAGGGGGGTGGGGAGGAGGGGATGGGTGGACAGCAGTGGGCTTGTGACTAAAAGGTCATTGGCTTCCTGGACTGGGCAGGGGAGAGTGGACTTAGTAAATAGTGCTGAAGTGCTCCTGAGCAAGGTGCTTAACCCTCTTCTTCCATACATTCCCAGGTTGAATGTATGGAAGCTGGATGGAAGTATGGTAGCTGTGTGAATGTGAAGCAGGGCGGTGCTGAAAAAAAGCATGTTGCTCAGTCAACTAGATAAAGGTTGAAAAAGAGAAAAATAAATGCTGTTCTGCTGTTGTGGACTAAGATGTATTTAACTAGAGTAAAGTTCAGCGCTTCATTTAAGTGCATTGCTAAACACTCAAATATCAACGATAACGTCCTTGTATATCAGCGCTATTGTCAAGGAAAAGTTGGATTATTGTGAAAGTGCATGAATCTTTACACCTTAGCTGAGATTCCTCACACAACTCCCACAATCCTCTTCTCGTATGTAATCGAGATTCACATGATGGACGAACACACTTCCAGGTTCTTCGTCACAATTAGTTTGTGTGCACTACTGCAGTACAGTGAATTATGGCGATGTATATTTCTATAGCTCAATCTTTTTATGATGGTAAGACAGCACAGATTTTATAATAATGCATGTGCACCAAGTCCTGTTGGTGTAGAAGAAGAAGATAATGACAACATCCCTGCCAGCATCTTCTGATAGTCGTCCAGTATCAGATAAGTCTGTGTGGTGCCTTACCAGTGGTCCTGTATTGGACCAAACTGCATGAAGCATCATGGGAAAACAAGCTCCACTGCTCCAGGGTGGGTACGGCACTGTGCTCTAATGCAGCGGAGACAAATGCTCAAATTTAATGAACCAATCAGGCACCAGAGTTCTTCTCCCTGTCAGATGTTCAAGAGCCTTCCAGGAAGTTCAACAGAGTGGCGCCTCTTGCTTTCTGTCGTATCCAATTTGTTTTGTTGTTCCCTAATTGGGCCTCGTATCCCACTAACTAGCTCATATTCTCATCTGAGGCTAAATGATGCTTTGATTTGCTATGAGGTGATGTAAATGACATATGGCTGGTCCTAAGTAGCTCTCATATCTCTTCAGCCATTGAGCTAAAACTCTGTTTAGTTGATTCATTCCAGGCTGTCATTGTAAGTGAGACTTTGTTCAAGCAAAATCTTTTTATCCAAGGAAGGTTTTTACTGAGCGTGTCTGTGTCAGGGGTAGCTTGCTAGCGGACCCAAGTGCAGAACACAGATAAAGTTTAACCGATTTATTGCAAGGGGTTTCACTAGAGATGTGGTTGACAGAGGTAGCAAGGGTGAGTGGGTAGCTGGCAGGTTAGCAGGCAAGCAGACTGGCTGGGATCCTGAAGCACGGGCAATAATACAGGCATTAGACGTTGCAAACACGAGAAAACTAGCATGGAGACTCTCAGAAGTGAAGCGAGCTGGAGCGCAGCTACCACAACAGCAGAAGCAACAATCTGGTGATGAGTGGGAGGAAAGCTGGGGTTGATATACTGGAGAGTGATGAGCTGATGGGAAACAGGTGTGCAGGCTGAGGAGATGATGAGCCAATAACAGGGAGGAGTGTAGGACCCAGGGAGGCGGCAGGACAGGAACACCCACACACGCCATACACACATACAAACACAGAGAGAGACAAAACCCAGGACATGGAACACAGGAGGAATGGGAAACATAGGAAAACATAAGGGGAGACAGAGGCACGGCCATGACAGTCTGTCATATCCCATATGTCAGTCTAACCCTAGGACACGTCCTGGGCCTTCTGTTGCTGTGGTACATTATGGTTGTGGTTATACATGTGGTCCTGTTGGTGTAGGAGAGGAACATAAAGATACACACTCACACTGGGAGCTGCCCAGTACAACCACAGTCTTCTACTGGTTCCACTGAGCAGCTGAAGGTTGAAATAAAACTCCACCGTAAAACACTTTAACTTTGTTAGAAACAATTATTGGTGATGTCCGTTGCATTCAGGGAATGTAGGAAATCAATGAAGTAGTCTGAAGGACATGAGGCAGATTGAGGAAACGTGGGTACAACAAGGGGGTACATTTCAAGACTTCATCACAAAATAACTCCTGAAGTCATTGAGCATCACAGATTGGATAACAAGTGTGATTATCCAATGGTGGAATTATCCTTTAAGTGCCTTGCTCAAGGCCACCTCCGAGGTTGCTGAGGAAGAGGACAGAGTTACTCAGTCATCACACTGGCCCAGGGATTCAAACCAGCGACCTTCCAGTCACAAACTGTAAACTTTAGACTACCGCGCCTCCAAACGCAACAGAGGAGCTAATTGGTTGAAACAGTCATTCAGCCTCAGGTTGGTCATGAGCTACAGTTACTGGGACGTTGGACATGATAGAAAGCAAGAGGCAATAGACTCGAGGACACATGGCCTTACGGTTAGCTGGGAGAGCCAATGTGACATACGGCTAGCAGTGATAGAGCCGCATCGCTAGTTAGCCAGCAAAGCCTTATTGTGACAGATGCTTGGTTAAAACGCAGTAGCCTCGTGGCTAGTTGGCTGAAGAAGTGATGCTCCGAGGTTTTACTGCTAATAGGGTTCTTCTCTTCTCGTCACTTTTTCCCTTCTTTTCTATTTTTCTTGTCTCTTCTTCTCATCTCCTCTCTTCATGTCTCTTGTTTTTCTCTTCTTGTCTCTGCTTCTCCTTCCTCTCTTCTCTTGTTATGTTTTGTCTTCTCCTTTCCCCTCATCCCTTCTTCTTGTCTTCTCCTCATGCAACGTATCACATAGAGGCCCAGAGCAGACATGAATGACCATGCAAACTCTCACTCAGTAAAACACCATAGTTAGTTATGTTACTGTTGTGACAGCAGCGCTATGTATCAGTCAGTCTGCCAGTGTGATTCACGTCATCATGTCATGATCTGTTTGCGCCTCAACAACAAGGCTGCTATTGGTTCATTCATTCATTCAAGTCTCGAGGAATCATTGAGGTTGCCCTCATTTACAATGACGTTGAGCTAACAAAGTTAAAGAAAAGCGAAATGAAGTAATAGTAATTAGAATCATATTAAAACAATAACAATAAGAAAGAAATGAATTAAAGAAAATAATGAAAAAACATATCAGTGAAAATAACGAGATTATTGTTATTGGTCATTGATCCAAACTGTTCAAAGGTAAAAAATTAAAAAACATACCAAGCTTTTGACTTGATGACAAAGATTATTTCTAGATTCTTTCAAGGTCCCATATTTTAGAAATTCAAATGTTCCTTTGTTTATATCCACAAATGATCAAACTAAAGACCTGAAATCTGTCCAATCAGTTTGCAGCAGTTGAACTGGTAAGCGTCGACTCAGCAGGTTGACCTCAGTTGAATTAGAGGGTCCAGAGCTTGTGTGAGAAACGAGATTTGAGAGTATTTGTCCATTTGTCCGTCTGGCAGGAAAGGACTCAGTGAACGACAGACTGCAGGGATGTAGACGGAAAAAGGAATGGCTGGTGAGGTGGGAGTTGAAGTAGGTTGTAGCTGTGCTTGTAGGCTTGTAGGTTGTAGCCCTCTCCCGCCATACACTCCATATAATGTTCCTAATCTATATTTATAATGTGTTTTATAACATCATGCTGGATGGGAGACATATGAGCCATGATACGAAAACAATAATAAACTTTCTTTCTTTCCAAAAATATCTTGAAATAAACTTGATTGGGCCAAATACAAGATAAAACTGTTTGCTGACCTTAACTTCCTGCAGTGCACCATTACATAACCTGAGGGTAACACTTATATAACAAAAGCTCAATCATTTTTTATGAGTTTGTTTGTTGTATGGACAATGATGTCATCGAGTTCATTGTCAATACAGTTTGCATCGTACCGAGTTCAGGCTGTTCAGACGCCAGGAGAGATTCCTGCTGCATCTTTGATAAAGCAACACTCATGAAATGTTGATTATTGTGTGTGAGAGCCTGTCATGCTATAGAAGTGACAGGCTCTTGAGGGTGTATTGTCAGAGTTTAAAATGGACCTCAAAATGCTTGCTAGAATGTCAACATGTCCAATATCTGTTGTATGGCGTGTGTCCAAGACAGTGGTCTCACAGCAGTCAGTGTTTGTAAGCTGTCAGTAGTTTACACTGTGGCTTAAACCTACAGCAGAACTTGAAAAGCTGCAGTATTTCAATTTTCAATTCAATTTTCTTGTATTAGGCCATTTTAAAACCTGAAGTAGTTTAGAGGGACAAGAAGCTCATTGCACTAGGATCAGGGTTTGAAGGATATCGCAAGGGAAAGAAGTTAATGCGTCATGGCTTTATGACCTGTCGCACCGCAACTGTTGTGAAACTACTTGCAGTATTAACCAGGACTTGGTTTAAAGCTGCACTACGCAAGATTGTGATGTAAAGATACACCCGTGTGATCAGCATCAATCACTAAATGAGGCTGCAACAGAGAAGAGCATCACATCCCCCTGAAAGAGATGCCATAGATTCATCACGTTTTCCCTTGTTACATTCTTGTGTCGGGTTTGGTCACACACAGAAAGCGACAAATCGAAGCTTAATGGAATAGTTCACCTGGGAATGAAAATTCAGTCATTATCCAGCCACCTCCATTTTAACCAAGCCCAATCTGACTGGTCAAAGATATGCTCCAACCGGGCTGATGATTCCCATCAAACTGCTTCATTGGCTTCATCACTGTGCTTCCCTGTTGCACCCATGATGGAAGGAATGTGCTCCCTGGTATTACTGCTATAATTGGCAATGGACCTTCTATTATGAAGGTCCATTCACTGTGATTGAATTGCAAGTGGACTGACACCCTGGGATTAGCCTAAAACTTTACTGTGCCCTTTTAAAACTTCCATGCAGCCTTGTAAGAAGTCTCACTTTTTACTGCAATTTTGCTGAACTGCTGCTCTACTTCTGCTCAATTCCCCCGGGGGAAATCGTTTGGGAAATCAAATGTTGCTGTCTGAAATGACAAAGGAATCGCCTGGTAACTAGCAGGCTGAGAGGCACTGGAGTTCTGTGTTCCAAATATACTGTACCTATTTGGCTCTACTGTAGAGAGAGAAAGAAGGAAAGAGAGAGAGAGACTTTCCAAGACTCGTTTTCCAATAAATTGCTGTTAACGAACATAAACATGCCTGCATGGTGCACCATTTTTGCAAGAAACTATGTGGGGAGAAACAGAGAGAGAAACAGAGAGAGAAACAGAGTAGTTGACTGAAATTGTTTAGATACTCCATTTCCCAACATGCCTTGTGCTACACTGAGCAATAGACCCCCTTCAGACCAATAGCGTTATGTCAGGGTGTGGCACCCGGTTGCGTCAAAAAGTGATTTGTTACACAAAGCATAGCAAAGTGTACACAATTACACAGACCTGCACAGTCGGGGCGGCAGGTTGGCCTGGCAGTTAGAGAGGCCAACCCATAACCAGAGGATCGCTGGCTCGATCCCCGGCACCACCAGGAGGGTGTATTTCAGCTGTGAGCTGGTGTTTGAAAAATGACTGGTGCCACAGCTACAGTGCCCACCAACACTGCCGAAGTGCCCTTGAACAAGGCACTTAACCCCAACTGCTCCAGGTACATTGTTCAATAGCTGACACCTGCACTGTCCTCTGACCTGGAAAATGCATGTGTGTGTGTTGTGTGTCTAGTCAGAAGGATGTGAAGAAACACATTTAATGCATGCATGTGCCAAATAAAGTTCTTTTTTTTCAGTCTGATAATACACAATAAAAAAGTATCATATTTGCCACCAGTTGAAGGGACTTGTTCAGACTTGTTCAGATTTGTTCAGACTTGTTCAGATTTGTTCAGACTTGTTCAGACTTGTTCAGACTGTTTTATAGCTCAGTGTAGTTCTGATACGTAGGAGTTGCTCAGCATGTGTGTTGTGTGTGTAGGTCGCATGCCAGGTCTGTGTAGATGTCACCTCCCTAGAAATGTAACCGCAGGTCAGCAACTGCGTGCGCTGCACACGCACTGATTGGTTGACGGATGAGGGAGGTGGGATTTCCACCTCAATCTCGTGAATGCAGCCATTTTTGTAGCAGCAACAGCAGCTTGTGGTCTAATGCTCTATAGCAGCTAAGCTAGTCCTGGTTGAGTTAGCAACTCACTGGAGAAAAAACCCCTGAGTTTGGTGATGAAGTAATAACTACTGAAACGCTCTGATTGGCTGAAGGAGTTGTGTGTGTGAGAATGTGTTCATCTGAGTGTGTGTGTAGGCGTCTGTAACTGTGTGTATCTGTATCTGTGTGTGTGTGTGTTTCTGCATTCTGTGCTGGTTGGTGGTATTAACTCCATGACTGCATCAGGGTTTTAGTTGGGTGTAAATTTCCACGTGTCCTGTTTCCGTTTACCACTTGTCGTCTCCAGAAGGTCTGAAGACTGGCTGAAGACTATCTTCCATGTAAAAGACTGTTGCTGCCGTTACTGCTGCTTTGTGTGTTTCAGTTCTTCATTTTCCTCTTCCTCAGTGAGGCGCTAAGGTTGGGGGTGTCGTTTTATTCACTGTTTCTTGATGTGAGTGTGTGTTGTGAAGCAATGTGACAAATCAGTTGTGAGGTAAAGGATATGGGAGCATATACCTGGTAACACACACACATCGAGAAACTGTCTTTCTCTTTCTCACACATGCACACAGCTAACTCGTGTTAGTCCTTTCCTCCTTCTGTGTGTGTGTGTGTGTGTGTGTGTGTGTACTACCAGGTATTCCACCTCACACCTGATTCTCCCAAAAGCCTTTTGACATCGTCTGTGCTTGTCTTGTATTTGTCTCTCTCACTCTCTCTCTCTCTCTCTCTCTCTCTCTCTCTCACACACACACACACACACACACACACTGCAGCTTCTGAATTCCCCACTAAGCCCTGCAGTCCAGTACTGCAGAAACAGTGTATTCTGAGGCTGTGTGTATTTTATTTTACCAAGATAAGCAGAAATACAGGCCTACCCAACCACCCACCAACCATCACACACACACACACACACACACACACACAGGATGATTCATATCCTTGGATTTGGAGAACGACGACATTAGAATCACCAGCTGAGGTGTTTGGTCATTTCTGCCTCAGGTTTACAGGAATCTGAAATCTGGACCGAACATGTCAGTGATTTTTTCTCAGTGAAAGATCCAGGTTAGATTATCTACTGTGTTTTGAGTTCAGATGACCACGCCGGGCATCTGGAGTACAAGAGATGAACATGGAGAAATGATGTTTCAGCAGCTGAAGCCAGAGGATCCAGCTGGGAAAAAAGAAAAGAATAGAAGCACACAAACCGAATATGAAATAATGAAACATAAAAGGAGATTATGCTTTTCAGGGACGTTTGGTGCCAATAAAAATAGAAAAATAGAGGGGGGCTGCCCAATGCATGCTGGGATAGGCTCCAGCCCCCCTGTAGCCCTTAATTGGAATAAGCGGGTTTGGATGAATGAATTTTTTATTGTTATTGTAATGATGTTGGATAGATCAATGATGCTCAATAAATCAATAACTAGATGAAACATTACAGTCACTTAGCAGACGCTTTCATCCAGAGCAACTTACAGTTCACACTACATGGGGATTCAAACCCACGACCCTGAGAGGCTCATGCTCTACCAACTGAGCTGTCCGGGCCAGAACAGGGAGATAGTTGAACTTTCACTCCTTTTAGTTTGTCTTCCTGCAGAAGAGCAGTGCAGAGAAACCTGCAAGTAATTAGCACCATGTACAAGGTGCCAGGAGGGTGTGTGTGTGTGTGTGTGTGTGTGTGTGTGTGTGTGTGTGTGTGTGTGTGTGTGTGTGTGTATTTGTGAGAGTGTGAATGTGTGGTCGTGTTTGTGTGTAAGTGTGATCAGTGTGTATTTATAAGTGAGAAAAGAAGAAAGAGTGTGTGGTGAAACTGAGCTTTTCCACAAATCAAACAACTGGATCGTCTTACGTCGTAACGTTTCTATTTTTATAACCTGTGAATTTATTCAACTTGTTAAATATTTTTTTATTTTTTTGTTATTTATTATTATTTTCTTTTTTTCCGTGATTCTTTTTTTCCTTCTCCTCAAACACAAACTATTTTGCTAGCAGATGTCTGGTGGTGACTCTTACCTTTCATTGTAGCCCATCATGCTTTTTACTTTCATGCCAACAATATTTTTAGGTGTCAAAATTCAAGATTTCACTTTGGAATGAAACTCCCACACATCTGTCATCCAGTCTGGTTGGAAACTGTTCTAAATGTCATGTTGTCCAACCGTTGAGGACATGGGATCTCAGCTGTACCTGGTCATCCTCTCCTCCAGCCACCGTGGATACAGCTAGTTATTTTCCTCTGAAGCTGCTCAAGGGGGAAATAAAGTTCAGCCTGAACTGGGAAGGTCAAAGTGCCGTTCCACTGCTCCTCATCTGACACATCTATCCAGAACCTTTCACAGTGTCATATCATTTGGGAGGCGTTAGGAGTCACTTGTCCTCTGGGTGGAAGCATCTGAAGCACTGAAGCCCTTTGGTGTGTTAATTACAAAATGGGGAAGAAACTGCTGGGAATCTCTTTCCTTCTCCCTGAGAAACCTTGTTTAGCTGTCTCAGTGTTACCTCATGTCTTACTGACCACTCTGACTGGCTGAACAAGATGCCAGCGAACGAGCGATTCTGGCCTGTTTTTTAGGCTGGTCTATTGTTGTAGCCTGTTCTTGCTTTTAGCTCAACAAAAGGAAGCAGACAGCGAAACAGGAGCACTGTTGGGAAACAGAAACGTCCAGGACTAAAAATAACAGAGCTTTAAATATCTGGGTGAGAAACTGAGACTGAAGCAAAAGTGAATTCCCTCTACATCCCAATATTATCACCATGATTAAAAATATTGTTTTATATCTTTGTTATCAGTTGTCATCGCATTGACATTAGTTAAGCGTCTACGACCATGTGTACATTTTGTGTGTAATAAAACAGCCACACATGATCAAAGACTAACATGAATGGACTTCCTGAGGCTGAACTGAGGCTGAGGAATCATCTCCACCATGATCTCATATATATGATATAATGATGCAGCATTATATGGAGGTATCACCCTTCACCCTCCGAACCCCACGAACCCGGTGCCGTTTTTTTTTTTTACATGCATTATGTAACAAAATCGCCAAAATTGCGCACTTTTGCACAACCGGAGATCACTGAATGCTTCCTGTTCCAGTATCGGTCGTATCAGGAAAAATAAATACATAAATGCCAGAAACTGTTGCACAAATTCAAAAACACAAAAGGTATCGATGAAAAGATGAGCGTTCTTTATTCCTGACAGATATGTGGTTTCCGCCCGACAACAGTGATGCAGGTGGCCTGGTACGATGCGCTTCAGATACTCTTGTTGCAGTGGCGATGCGAAGAGTGTTTCATCTTGGGAGTGAGTTCACACCACCGCACTGAACTGCACAGTATCCACCACACTACTTTGAACTGCACAGAGAATGATAGGCTTCACGCTGCCTGAAGCACAGGCACGCCGCTGCTAGATAAGTGTGTGTGTGTGTGTGTGTGTGTGTGTGTACACTCATTCATCAAGTGGGAGGTTAGGTAATGAATCTCAATTAAAGGGAAGTCCTCATGAAAGTGATGCTACTGTGTGTGTGTGTGTGTGTGTGTGTGTGTGTGTGTGTGTGTGCATGCGCACCAGCATGTGTATGTACAGTATATGTTGGTTTTGCTAAGTGTACGGTCAAAAAAGCAAATAAAACATTCTGCCAATGGAGTGAGATAATACCA
>OOFE01017667.1:0-10125 GCA_900323365.1 Monocentris japonica | reverse complement strand
TGTGTGTGTGTGTGTGTGTGTGTGTGTGTGTGTGTGTGTGTGTAAAACAGAGAGAAGAAGGAGCCTCCATTGTGGAAAAGCCTCACAGCAAAAATGTTGTCACGTCTCATATTCAGTCTTAAATTCGTATTTCTCTTAAAGACATTTTTCCTTTTTCCAGTGTGGGATGGAGGATGGAGGTAAACTCTCGGGCCGTAGGCACAGCACATACAGTGTCCCATTTTTTTATTTCTATCGTCATTGCCCTGACGTTAAACATTTTGAAGTGCGTATGCCTGGTGACGCGGCTCATACACCAGAATGGCCCAGCAGACACTAGGGACACCTAGGCTTGTTTTAGAAAACAAAAATCGTCCAGTCAATGTCGTCTATGTCCTTTATGATGGAGGTTCCTCCCTGAACACAGCTTGTGTTGTTAGAGTTATTTTAATCTTTATATTTTCATTTCAGGTGGCTGACAAGACGAGTCATTCCAGTGTAATTCTAGTGTATTTTACACAATAGCAGAAAATTCACATACATTCTTGAAGAGTTTGATCTGTAGATGGAAAAAAGCTTTTAGGAACTTTTTCCACAGACTGTAAATCAGAATATAGATCTGTTTTTATTGAAACATTGCCTTGTATAAAGAGATCAGTCAATCAAATGGAGAATAGAATCTTTCCCCATTTTTCCTTTTTGGTCGTGGGGCGACCCATTTATTTAGGTTTGGATAAGGTACAGGGCCTTCTAAGTTCTCTTGCAAAATAGTAAATAAACTAGAAAATATCTGTATGAAATCAGCATTTATTGTGTAACTTTATGTACAGGATTTAGTCCTGAAATTAAAGATTTTATTGCACACTCTTCCAAAGAGCTTTCTGCCATCCTCACAGAGATCTTTATAAGACTGGGCTCTTTGGGCAGAGATATATTCTAACTTTGACTTGGATCGCTCCATGACCAATATGCACTAAAGTTGTGAAGCGAGCACTGGCTGTAAAAAAAAAACAATAAAATAAAAATGGGACGCAGACTAGACGTAAATAGCCCCCTATTGACATCTAGTGGTGGCAACATGAAATTGCCCGTAATTATGGGATATTTTCTGTATGAGTCTGTGGCTTTTCCATTTTTCCGCAGTCCATACAGTTTTCTGCAATGCATCCAGTTTTCCGTGAAACATTCCGCAATCGTGGAACTGGCTGCACTGTGGGTCTTCAGGCAGGGCTGTAGGGACAACAGATGGCGGTGGGCAGAGTTGTTTGTCAGTGTGTGTGCCGGGTGAGATGCCACAGTGATAGCGGCTACAGCTTAGGAGGCCGACTCCCTGATCCGCCACACAGAGGGGAACGCGTGAAGAGAGCATCTGAGGGCGCCAACGTTAATAGTCCAATGGATCATCAACACACCACATAGTAAAGGGAAAGCTTGTGTTTGGGCTTGCGAGTACACCCGGGACACACTCACACTCTCACACTCTTCCCCTCTGGGCTGTGTGTGTGTGCTGTGTTGCCATCTGATAGCAGCAGCAGTCTGTTCTCTCATCCCCTCTTTCTCCCCCTCGCTTTATTTACTTCGCTGCATTTATTTAACACATAGCTCCCAGCGAGGCAATAAATTAGCACTCAATAATAATCTGACTGATAATTACAGCCAGACAGATAGACGGAGAGAAGAATGAGGACAATATGAGCCAGTGGCGCTCCTCCTTCTCCTCCTCCTCCTCCTCCTCCTCCTCCTGTCCTTCAACTGTTTTACCCCTTCCTACTCTCTTCTACAATGTCATGTTCAAGTGGTCCTATGTAGCCCAGTGGGGTAGAGCAAGGCATTAAACACTGCGAAGGGTTAGGGGTTCCATTCCCACCAAGGCCGCCCATCTTAAAAATGGATGCACACATGGTACCATAAGGAGCTTTGGATAAAAGCATCCACCAAATGGTATTTGTGATGTTATATTTACTTTTTCTACTACTTACTTTTGGAGGATTTTCTTTTCAAAACTAGCACCTTAACCCTACATTTGCTGGAAGAACTATCAGACCTGGATCATCAGGGTGACCGGACCAATTGGCTCACATAGAATGCATCTTTGTGTAGAAAAGAAGATGAAGGATGTTTGCAGAACACTCATGCAGACAGCAACAATGCACCTGCTCTTCAATTTCTGTCTGTCTAGCTCTCTGCCTGCCTGCTTTACTGTCTGCTTGCTCGCTCATGAATTTCAGTCCAAGCATGGCCATGATTTGTCACAGCTGATTTTCAAGATTGAAGTCTGCGCTAGTCTGGGGTGGCTGCAACGGACCGCCGGCAGAGACGATCTTGTGGTGTGTGAGAATTAAGGACTTAAAACAAACACACGACACAAATCTGTGCAGACTGGCAACAGCCAATGCGAGTTGAATGTGAGAAGGGGAAAAATACAGGAAGTGTATCGAGAAAATGCTCCACCTCCGTGTTTGTTTTAGTTCCGTGCTGTAATAGAGCGCCGGTGTTTTCACAAGATCGGGGTGTTGCGTAGCGCGAGAGCTCAGGGAGCGTGTGATCCCAGTCTGTACCTTGTCACCAAGTGTGTGTCCCTTAAATCCATTATTTCATCAAATGTGTGTCATCTACAATGCACTGGCTTTTGCATGGTGTGATGTCCAGTCTTGACTCAGTCTGTTCATGTGTGTCGAGTGTCCCCGGCCTTACTTGACTGTCTGCCTGCCTGTATCTCTCTGCTGTTGCCTTGCATGCAGGCTTACCTACCTCCTTGACTAACTGCCTTGCCTGCCCACTGGCTGGGCTTGCCTGCCTATCGGTGAGTGCAGCGAAGGAAGCTAGCTTTCCGAAGACAGCCTAATAGCTTTACATGCAGAACCATGTCAGCTCCTGCAGATTACAATTACTGATATAGCTGTGGGCTTATCTGTACCTCTGCCTCCTCCTCCTCCTCCACTCGCCTCTTTCCCCCTAGTCCCCTCAACCCCTCTCCTTTCCTACCATCTCCTGTCCTCCTCAGCTCCCGTTCCTCACCCTATCCCTCGCTCCCTTCCTTCTCTACCCCTCTCCTTCCCTCGTCTCCTTCTCCCCAATCACTCTTATTTCTTTGTTACTCTCCTGTTTCCCTCCTCCTCTTTTTCCTCTTTTGTTCTTGCCAACACTCTCGCTTCTCCTCTCCTTCCACCTTCCTGAGCACTGAGGTAAGCGCCGCGATAAACTAGCGAGTATGTGTGTTCGTACGTGTGAGTATAAATGCATACGTACATGTGCTCACACATACATGTGTATGTGTGTGTGTGTTCATGCATATGCGAGTGTGTGCGTGTGTGTGTGTGTGTGTGTGTGTGTGTGTGTGTGTGTGTGATGGCACGGGCAGAGCAGTAATATCCCTTCGAGCGCCTGAAGGATGTAAATCCATTGAAATTCAGGACAAAAACCCGTAAGCTAACCAAAGCAACTCATTGAACTTGTTTTTCACTCATCTAAATGGCCTAAGTGGGGTGTGTTGCCATATGTCTGACTCTATAAGCAGTCAGAAGAGTACATGATAAAACACCAAGCAATTCTCCCACTCATATGTACCGCTATAATGAAGCATGTCCCCCATCTGCTTCTGTAGTGTGTGTGTGTGTGTGTGTGTGTGTGTGATCACAGCTGTTTCTCTCACACCCCTAACTGGAGTCTGAATGAGTTTCCTGAGTGTGTGTGAGAGAGACAATATTGCCGCTCTATCAGCAGACAATCTCCAGCTGACGAGATGGGTGGAGGTATAAACAGGAGAGGCAAGTTTGTCTAATCAGAGCCAACATCTGTCTCATTCCAGTGGAGCAGCTTGACAGACAGACAGACAGACAGACAGGCAGGCAGGCAGACAAGCAGGCGGGCAGGCAGACAAGCAGGCGGGCAGACAAGCAGACAGACAGACAGACAGACAGACAGACAAGCAGGTGGGCAGACAAGCAGACAGACAGACAGACAGACAGATCCCAGTGCTATCTTACTCTGCAGAAGTGTTGCCGCCCCCAAAGACTATCCGGGGAAAGAACATTAGGGATTTGGCCCAAGTTATGGGCCTTTGCTGTAGCGGTGGTCGCCGAGGGGAGGTGGCTACTCTGTGCTAGTTCCGGCCAATACATCTTCAGCGCAATTAGACCAATAGGTGTGTCACACCAAGAAAAAAATCAAAACAACTACAGATTGCGTCCAGGCCCACGGCGCATTTGTGGCGATGATTTATAGTATTTTCCGAACAACAGAAGCGATTTCTCGAATTTGCAGCTAAGGTGTTAAAGGGTAATTCCGGTATTTTTGAACCTGGGCCCTTTTTATATTTGGGGGTCTAAATGACTAATAGACACAAAAAGTTTTGGAATTGGTCCAGTAGATCACCTCAGCCGGCAGCCGCAAAACAGGCTGCAATGGCTGCAATGTAATCCTTTGGGGCAACTGCACCCGATCAAAGTACGTCCACTAAAAGTGCTTGTTTTTGCCACTGACAGGCTCAGATTGTTATTTGAAGTGTCTGACAACATTACGGAAAGGATCCCTACAGAGATAGACCTTTGTTTAACCAGAAACAGAAGTCTCGTTCAAGGAGAAGTCTCGCCCTGAAATCTGAGTTAGTCTTCTCCTTGAGCGAGACTGGATCATCACTGCCTTGTGGGTTATTGGACTGACTTGACTAATCGCTCCGGCAGGGGCCGTGCATGATGGAGTACTGCGTTTTCTGTTGGGGGAGAAACTTTTTTTTTTTGAGAGAGAGAGAGTTGTGTGAACTTTAAGACAGGCGTGAAGTGCAGCTCTTCTGTTATTGGGAGATTACCGCTGAAGTGGGCCGTGTCATGAACTGTGAAAAGCCTGTCGCTGGATTTGGTTTTGTGTTTTGCTTGGACTCTCCCTCCAAGGGCTCCACGGGGACACACACTCACACACCCCGTCCACATTCTGATTGCATTTCTTCACTATATTCATCATTGCATTTTTAGTCTGTGGTTGTGGCATTTTTAGTGTGTGGGGTTTTTAAGACTCCTAGACTCTCTAGACAGAACTGTTGTCAAGGCCCAGAGCTGACTGGCACCCCAGGCACTCGTCAAACTGCCACGAGGCATACGGGCACTTTTTGCCTTCATTTGGCAGACAGAGAGACAGGAGAGACTGGGAGACAGAGAAGGGGATGACACGCTACAAAAGGTTCCAGGTCGGATGCCAACCCAGAGCGTCATGGTTACATGGTGTGCACCTTAACCAACTGAGCCACCAGGGTGCCCCTCCAGTACATATTATACTATCATACTGTTTCTAAAAATGAAATATAATAACACTGACGTCCTGTGGTAATTGGATATGGGAAGTAGCACAGTATCTCACTCTCTTCATCAATGGTGCGTCTACTTTATGACAGGTTTGTCCATAATCCGACAGGCAGAGATCCCAGTGTTGTCTCCTTCTGCAGGTGTGGTGCCACAACTGAAGTCCATCAGGGGAAAAGGATGTTGAGAATTTAGCATCAGGATTAGTTCCAGTAGGTGTTGCCGTGTAAGAATGGCCCCTACTTGGATATTTACAGTATATCATGATATACGGACAACTGTAATTGCGATTGTTATTTTTTTGGGGACGGGCTGAGCAACACGGCCAGAAGATTAATTTTCATTAATTTCCTTTTTGTAGCGGTGGGGGCAATCTTCCAGCTGTGGGGTGCCACTGCAGCTAAATTGATGAAAATGAAACGCGGGGGAACGTTTGGAATAGCCAACGAGAAAAGGGTGGCACGTTCCACAAATACACAAATATGACAGATTACCTACTTTATACTGTCATTTATTTACGGAGCTTTTTTTTTTTCTTCTTCTTGAGCAAGCTGTTGGATTTGGTGTTTATTCTCATAAAGTAATCCCCACTCAAGACCCTCTTCCTCCCCTCTACACAAAGGGGGAATTAAGGCAGATCACAGCCCGTTGTATTTCTCTTGTTAGCAATGTATTCTGGTAAAAACGATAGGTGCCAAAACAAGTTATGGGCTCCAACATCCCCCTTGTTTATTTTGAGTAAATCTCCCTCTGCTTGACGTCACAGCTGCACAGGTACGTTTGCAGCAAGCCATTTTGCATCCCTCCTCTTAAGCATGTGGTCTAATTCAATCGGGGATGCAAACTGGTACTACTGAAAATAAGTGAATTAACTCACTAAAAGAGCAGTATGGTGCGATTGGAGAAAACTAAAACCGCACAAAAGGTATAGCCACATATTTCCAATGGAACAGCATAGTGACGATTTCTTACTATCCCTGTAGGAATGGGTGAGACCCACGACTAGGTTTGCTCTTGACGTGTGACAACTTCCTTGAGGACTCGAGAGATTTGGATGGCACAATGAAATGTTCCTTTTTTCAATGTGCCACTCCGCGACCAATTCGGAGGTAATAAAACCCGACGCAGAGAGGAGAGGTCATTGTATGAATGGGGAATGATTAGGCAGATTAGATTAACACGGAGACCCCGCGCAATAACGTTTGTAACCGGATTTCCAATGAGAGAAAAATTACACACTTGAAATGAGATTTCATATTGTGCATGGTGTGTGCACACACAGAGAGAGAGAAAATATGGAATATGGTTTTGTTGCCATCTAGTGTCTTTTAAAGGAATTGTTTTATCCTCCTGGACGGCAGAATGTCAAAGAAACACATTATCACTGCTTTCAAAAAGATTACTTCAACAATCAAGGTAGCACATGCTAACTTTTTCATCTCAAAGTCATCACAATTTCCCCCTTTGTGAGCAGCTCCATATAATTTATGTTCTAATCGCCTCTCCTATGACGATCTTACGAGGGTTTACAGGAGATTTCCACACCATCAATAACTTAGCGCTCGTGGAGCACCCAATCCCCGTATTGCCATATGGTTTTATCACACATCCCACTGGCAAAAAAACACTTTTATAGTAGCACCCCTGGAGCAGGTAGTGGTTCAGGTCACAAGTGTTTGAAGGCGGAGTAGAGATCAGCTTCCCTGTCTATCTATACTAACCTTATCCATTACTTACTAAACTGTTCTGCAGTCAGCGTTGAAGGAAAACCCCAGATCTGCATTCCTTTCTTGGCCCCCGACGGATCTTCATTCTCGCTTTCAAGGCTATTCCATGACATATAGCACAATTTCCAAGGCCAATATTTGTCAGAATCTATGTTGCAAATGCCACATTTTTACATTTAACACGTGATCTGAACGTCCCAGGTCTTATTTCTCACTTAGGACCGCTACTATCACGATACTGATTGGGGTTTTTATTCCTCAAAGGGACTAAAGCAGCCAAGCTTGACATTTCACAGTTTGGGAAAAAAAATTCCATGACTTTTCCAGGTTTTCCGTGACTGCAGGAAGCGTTTATATACTGCAAATCTTTACAGAACGGCGGAACGGCACGTCCGAGGATAGCTTCACTGATCTGAAAACAGGGAGGTTAAACAGTGTCTTTTAAAGAAAAGGTAAGCCTGGGGAACCTCCAGTTAGCCGAGTCACGGTATGCTGCAGCTGCTGACTCCTAGTCCTGATGCACCTGGGCTAAATAGACGTGGGCACTAAAGAAGGGACGCATGGATGGCATTTTGCATTAGCTGTGAAGCTCCATCACAGAGGAAGCTAAAGGGCAGCCAATAAAATAGGCTTTCTAATTGTTCTGGGAGAAGAGAGAGCGAAAGCGAGAGAGAGAGCGAGAGAGAGAGAGAGAGAGAGGGAGAAATCCACCATCTGCTAATGAAACTTAGCACCTTTTTTTTTTGCCTCCAACAGGCGCCAAAAGGCCATTAATACATTATGAAAAGACAAAATCCCTTTTAGCCCTTTAGCTCAACTCGCTTCCTTTCTTCCCATTCTCCCATTCCCCTCTCTCATTCTGAAATTAATCTGCGGAAGATTTGCCATGAACAAAGACTATTCACAGGGCGCGGCATGCGGCGGCTCAAAGACGGAGGGATGCGGGGGTCAGACGGGTTTAATAGGAAGAAGACAAAAGAAGGGATCAAATGAGCGAGGGAGTGAAAGGCAGATCAAAAAAAAAAAAAAAAAAGAGGTGTGCAAAATAGCAGACGCCACACGTTGTGAAAGCTTCCTTTCTCCGGCTCTCTCTTCCTCATGACTCAGCGCTACGCCCCCGCACACAGGACAGGAGACACTTAAGTCACCTGTTGGGCCTGGTTTCTCTCCTACAGTAACTCTTCACAGAATGGTATTCATTCTCGCTCCTTGTCCTTCTCCTCCTCCTCCCATCCTTCCTTTCTCTCTCTCTTCCTCCTCCTCCTCCTCATAATTCTACAGGAAATGCCTAGTCACCTGTCGTACCTTATTTTTCTCTCCTCTTCAACCATTTTTCCTACAGTGCTTCTTCTCCTTCCTCTATAGGAAATACTGAGGCATCGGTCACCCCTTCTTGCTGATCCTTTCTCTCCTTTTCCTCCTCTTCCTCCTTCTCTTCATTTCTCACTCTCCTCTACATCCCATTTTCCCAATTCTCCGTCATCCCTTCTTTCTTTCTCCTCGCCCTCTCCTTTCTCTGCTACTCTTCCTCCTCTTCCCTCTCCTCCTAATCCTCCAGAAAATGCTCTGTCATTTGCCACGCCTTCTTTTTCATCCTCTCATCCTTCCTCCTCTCCTCTTCTTCCCACTTTCCCTAATTCTGCGAGAAATGCTTCGTCATCTGTCGCCCATCGTTCTCATCATTTCCCTCCTCTCCTCTTCATCCTTGCTCGGAGAAATGTTTAGTCACTCGTCGCCGCTGACTCTTTCACCCTCCCTTCCTTCCTCTCTTCTTCCACTTCCTCCTGATCCTCCAGGAAAATGTTAAGTCACTTGTCAGCCCTTCTTCTTCATCCTCTGCGCCCAAATCTACAGGCCTCTGTCATCCTTTCTTTCACTCCCATGAACTTTCTCTTCCCTCTCCTAATTACTGAGTAAATGCATCGTCACCTGACACCAGATATTTCTCATCCTCACGTCTGTCTTCCTCATCCTTATTCTCTGTAATACCGAGTCACCTATCATCTCTTCAATCTTCTCCTCGTGTGTGAAATGAAGACAGGCTACCAGCCAAATGTAAGTAGCTTTTGGCCATGGCTGCGCGCTAGGTTTGTCTACGCCACCAGCCACTTTGGCAGCTGACCAAACATCATTTGGGAGGTCTGCTATCACACGCCATTTGAGTTTTTTAAGTCCACAAGCCGCTGTGGTCGTGAATGGAAAATGTTTTTTCAATTTTCCAGTTCTTCCTTCAATAAACCAGAGGAGAAAGCACAGCAGAAAATATAGTGACTCAGCAGGGTTTCCCTCAGCGCTTTAGAGTCAATTAAAAGTTATAGTTTATGGTCTTTAGTTAATATCCCACAGTGGTGGAATGAACTCCCCACTGATGTCAGGACAGCAGGGTCGCTGGCCATCTTTCACCACAGGCTGAAAACCCACCTCTTCAAGAAACACTACCCTGACCCTTCCTCTTAGCACTTGTTTATTTGCTTCACTTATTTATCTCATTGGTTACCCCAGATAACGTGGATACAGGAAAGCTTTAGGTAGATGCTGTTTGCGTTTCACATCGCTAGTTGCCTCCGATTATTATTTTGGTGCCAGTCCTCTGACAGATATTGGGTGAGGTGACCAATGGGCCAAACTTCCGAAAGGTCGATGATTGAGTGCCATGAGTGCGTACTTTTACGGCAGGGCGAATCGAGCAGAATTCGAACATGGCCTTTCTCTGGCATTGTTAGTGCCATGCTCTAACCATTGACCGGAAGTGGACACCTAATCCCTGAAGTGTCTTGATGACCATGCACGTTTGAGATTGCCCAATGGGTTTTTGAGAGGGTTTCGTAAGACCAAGGGCCACAGAGCTGTCTCGATGCATAGACGATCACGCCCTTGGATTCCGGTAAAGACATTGCTGCTGGCAGGTGAAAACTTTGTATCTCAAAAATGTCAATATGAATAACAGCCTCGTCTTTAAGCCATTTTTGGAGTTTATCGAATGGGTTTTGAAAGGGGTCGCATGAGCCCTAGGGTCATAGAATTAGAACGCACAGAGGATCATGTAATCCTTCAGTTGAATTCTGAAGATGTCACATGACAACAGATGACCACATATCGAAAAATGGGAGTTACGGGTTAGTGTG
>OOFE01017662.1:8335-22732 GCA_900323365.1 Monocentris japonica | reverse complement strand
ATGATGACAGCACAACAGAACACCACACCAGTAAACAGTGATGACTGTGTCTCCAAAATGTGTTCAGGACTTGATTGAATTTTGTTGCATATATAAATCCACCAAGTGAGACAAATACTCCACTTAACATTATTCTCATCCTGAGTCATAGTATATTTGAAAAGAAATCATGGAAAATTAATAATATGGGATCTTTTTTAAGGTTGTGTAAATAATCTGGAATTTGTGTCTGCTCAACATTAAGCAGAAGGTACTTGACTTCCTTTTGAAGTTGCAATGCCTTGTAGCCTTCGGGAGCACACATTTTCCAGGTTCCTTGGCAGTGCTCAAAATCAGCACCTACCGATCAGAACGACATATTGTCCACTGTACAGCGGGGTATGACTTTGAAAATGAAATGTCAAACAGCTTTTCAATTTTCATATTAATATGGTCATAGAACGCCCATACCAGTATGTGAAAATGAAAATGCTAATTTGATTAGTGCATTTTCATTTTTACTCAAATAACACATACATATGTGGAAAATTATAATGCTATTGTGGAATTACATTTTCAAGTTTACATTATCATTTTAATTAAGTCCCCTATGGGCTTCCATACTACTAAGGCCCCTTAGCAAGCACCTACTGCTGGATTGGGAGGTGGCCACAACACCCAGTGGAAGTCAGACTTACTGATATAGTCCTCCAGTCTCCTTCAAGGAAGTTGCGTAGAGGAGTGAGGAAGCCGACAGATGAGCTTTGGAGGAACTCGCGTTCAGCTCCTCCCAGTCTCCTTTGGTAGTCTCCTACTGTGATCAGGGTGCTGCCTAGAATAGTATCGCATGCAATGTGAATCCAAAAACTGTACAAAGCTACATGTGAGCCCTTTACCATATTGCAAAAACAGAAATAGGAGATGGTTGGAAAAGCCAGCTATTCTGTAATATGCATTTCAATACACATGCGTGACAATAAGGACCTGAATGGATCAATGCTGCTATTGGAATAGACTCGGTTGGAGTGGTGGCACTCATGAACAGAGAATGCTACACGATTAAGTGAAACAATTACATTTTGCATACATACAACAGTGTTTAAATGACAAACTAATGGCAGGAAAACATGAGTACCTTTGGGCCTGTCTGGGCTATTGAGAGCCAGGAAGGCCAAGTTCAGATCAACTTATTAGACACTCTTAGGAGTAGTGCAAACTTAATGTCCTTGAAAGTGCCCAGAGAAAAATGGGTTTATAATCGAAAAAGGAAAGTGTGGGAGCCTTCTTTACATTTAAAAGCCCAGTAAGAGCACTGCCAATATATTTACATTAGGATACATTTTATAGGCTTGCTTGTGAGAACCTGCTTAATTCATAAACTAGTGAGGTTCTGTTGCAACTATAAAATCCTGGATTCAGACCATCGACAATTTGAAGGAATGTACTGTTGGCTCCATCTGTGTGTGATTTAGTCATAATTACGCCAAGGGAATTACACTGCTGACGATCATATTTATCTACCATGGTTCTCTGACCACAGCTCAAAATGATCAGATGACTCATAGGAAAGCAACATCCTGAACATAAATTGGATGAATATGTCTGATGTATGTCTGATGGCGCTGACATGAATCAGATAATGTTTTGAACATGAGCAATGTTCTGAAAAAAAAAAAAAAAACCCAACCCCACAAGGCTGGGTAAAACATTACACAATAAGTAGGTCCAACTGAACAGCTATGTGGTCTGGTTCATCATGTCAGAATGGATGTTATTCATGTGCATATATATATTCAACTGCAGACTATATGGGCTGTAAATATTTGTATGCACGTGACCTTTTTCATGCAGAACTACACGCCTAAAAAACTGAATTCACAGAATCCCTACTCATCTAGTACGTCATGACTACAAAGCAGGGTGGTGGCAGATGACTTGCCTAAAATTCACTGGACCATATGATCTTGTTTCATCAATAGTGAAATCTAAAAAAGCTCCACTGACCATATGGCGTCCCGGGACCAAAGTCCTTGGCAGCATCAAGCATGTACTGTCCAAGCAGCTCTCCGTTGGTCGTCCTGGATGGAAGCTTCTTGTCCAACTTCTCATAGAGGAACTCCTCTATACGTGCACCTGTATAGGGACAAAACACTTGGGGAGTTAGTGCATGCACAGCAGTGCATTATTAAATCAATACTTTTAAATTAAAATCTTATTTTGAATTATGAACATAAATAATTTCTAAACCATAAAAAACTTGGTCCTGTCCATTTGGTTCATAGTTTAAAAAAGGAGCCTAACCAGTTCATAAACTCATTGGCATGCGCTCAGATACACTTTGGCAACATTTTTCCTTCCCTTTCCTTAAAACTCCACAAACTGTATCACATTTCTTTTGAAAACCTGCCCCAAGCATTCACAAAAACTCCTGGAGGGTCAGATAATAATAATTATCTATAATAATACTTAGTAGATAAACATTATCTTCAATTATCTGCTATGTGCTTCAAAGTAGTCCAGCCGTATCCAATAGAACAAGTGCTGCCTGGCGTCTTCCTGCCTGGGACTCTATTAGTAATTCAACACCAGCCTGTACAAAGACTCAGTACACACCTTGAACCAGTTTCCACATGGAATTTCTTTAACAAATAAAAACAATCATCTATCTACCCTATCCAAACTCAAAATGAAAAAGAGGATATAGTAATGTCCATATGCCATCGGTTGTCAGCAGTATAACCTTGTCAGATAAGTCAGAGGAGGCTAGAGGGACCAGACCGCGCACATGTTCAAACAGACCACACAGTACACTGGGAAATGAGACAAAGACTTACCTGTATGGTCAACTGGAGCATGGAGGATCAAAAAAAAAAAAATTGATTAGTTATTACTACCAGGATTCATTCGTCACTTCTACAAGAGACACACTGATGTAAGTGTAGGGTCTCTAATCTGTGATGCTCAGTGCATTCCAGGATTTATTTTGTAATGTGAACCGGCCTCGTCTAATTCTACTTCAGTTTTCAGATTTCCTACATTTCCCAGAATGCCTTTCAGCAACCCCAGAGTAGGAAATTCTTCGCTATATTCTAATATATTCATTCATGGTTCTCAGGTAGCATTTACCTCAGCAGTGAGGAAATGTTTTTCAAAACGGGCTTCTAGGTTTCTTCTAATCTTCTACAGAATGTGAATCTACAGAATGTGAAGAACTTACTTGGGTTAGGCTGCAAGAGGACCTCTGTTTGTCTGAAGATCTTTTCAGTCCAATTCTTGGTGCAGTCGGCCCGGGCAATCAGGTTTTCTAAGTGAGAATCCAGCTCGGTCTTTTCTGCCTGGCCCAACTTCTCCTCTGTGAACTAGCAAACAAATTAAGGCTCCTGAATGTACCTCCCAGTCAGTTGACCTCAACCAGGGGGAACCAATTTATATCAGTGAATACCAAAATAATAGTAAAAGATGTAGCAGAAAACCTTTTAACTACAGTTTTGGTGATTGTCAAGTTTTAAGTTCAGTTGAAGGATCCCATGCTCCTCTATGGGCTGAGGAGATTCTACAACACTTATGAAACCCTTTCGAAACCCGCTGGATAAACTCTAACATGTATGGTAATAAAGTTTCAAAAAAAAAAAAAAAAAAAAAGGTTTCTTGGTCCCTGAAAATGACCAATTGTGACCAATTGACATTTCCCTCAACTGTTTGAAACTTTATTTTGCTCTTAAATAAGGTCTTCAAAATCCAACTGTTGAAGCTGCCATTTGGGGCTGCTGAGGTGCAAAGTTGCCCAGTGCAGCTTTAACACATTATTATGAATTCTACATGATTATTATTATTAATGTTGTCTGTCAGTTTATCCAAGCCAAGGTCTATTTTATGGTAGCTCGTTTATGGCACAGTTCAATCAAGGTTATGTATTGTATATCAAAACAAATGCTCTTTAAAACAATTCGTACCGACATCAATTGACTGAAGGATCGATAACTCTTAACAGCCTACTCTCATCTAATGCATTGTCAAAATATGGACACAGGATTTAATTCTCCAGAAAGAAGATGTGCTAGAAAGAACATTCCTCCAAAAATTACCCTGGTGTTCAATTTATGGACAACGAGAGTTACTTTTTACAGTGGTAAGTCACACCCTGAGATATTTAGCTCTATGAACATCCCAGTAAAACAAACTTTTTTAGTCTTTGAGTCAGCTTCATCCATGCTTGGGAAGCCCACAGTTACAGTGGAGACACTGTACTTCCAGCGCAACATCATCAGCATACATGGCAGAAAATACACAGCACGTGATCGTCTGCTCTCAATGTCTTGGCATAAACAAGCAAAGAGCAGAGGAACAGTATGACCTGCTGTTACATTGTTAGATATTGTGAACAACAGGCTAATCTGGGTCAAATTCTCCACAAGGTGAACATGTTCTGTATTCTGAATTTAAATGATATTTGTTTTTTTAAATGCAACCTTCTGCCGCTTGTAGGGAATGCCTACTCGTGCAGAAAGCAATTTCGAGCATCTTTTTGATAACAGAGTTAAAAAAAAAAAAAAAGATACATCCACCATCTGTGGTTATACTGACTTCTTTCAGCTAACAGCTTCATCTGCTGTCAAGTCTGACTGACAGAAAGGAGCAGCCAGCTGGACTGAAAAGAGAGAGAGATGACTAAGGGATTCAACATTACTGCCATATTATAGGACATTAAGCTTGGCTACAAAAAACCTTGCGGATAAGATAAACGTCAGGTCTGCTCAAATCTCAAAAAGTCTCACCGCCTTCAGGAAAGGGCCGTAGAAGAGAGAACAATAAGGATAAAAGTTATGAGACGTGGCTCATTACAGCTTAGGCCAAGGCCTGTGATCTGGGCTGTCCAAGGTAAAACTCCCCTTCAGATACTCCTACACTGTCCATCATCTGTGACGCTCAGGGCCAGGGGCGGAGCTAGCCTTTCATATATATGGGTGCAGCCTAGAGTTGAGACTCTCTGTCCATCTATCTCACACCTTATTAAGTATTAAATAGCAATACCTTATAAACAAACAGAGACAACTGTTTATTTAAATTCACAACAATGAACTGACCAAATGTGAGTTGTAAATAAATAAAGAAATTCAGTAGAATCACAGCAACAAAATTTTCTCCATATCTGCCTTGATGCATTAACTCATTAATGCATCAGCCCTATAAAAAAAAAAAGAAAAAAGCTTATTTAGTTTATGAAGATGTCCAAAAGTGTTCAGTGCATTCCAGGAGTTATTTGGTGATGAAGTGTTGTAATTTACTTTTTTTGATGTGCCCACTTTCCCTCAACCTGCCTTGTCTACTACTTCAATTAGTGATTTACAACGTTTCCCAGAATGCATTTCAAGAACCCAGAAAAGGGGTGTGAACTTGCTGCTTTCTGTGTGACTGACACCAAAACCTGACATTTACTGTTGATGTTTTAGGTAGAGGAAAGGTTTTCTGCTATTAAACTCCATTGTAGCTGTGTTGGAAACATCTCAACATGACGTTGTCCACATTTGGCCAGTTATCTATGGGAATAAGAAAAATACACCACCTAAACCACACAATGGACCCAAGAAATGAAAGCTGTTTTTTAAGTGTTGAAATGTTTTAGGGTGGATTTTTTCTTTCTGATGTGGCTGTTCTGGCTAAACCATGCAGATTGCTTTGAACTGCTCTGCAAATCAATGAAAACTCATTGGATAGGATATAGGCTGATGACTCATGAATGACCAGAGCCATTGACCTACCTGTTGCGTGAGATATAGCCGCCTCTTGCGATATGGACATTGCTGTTGACATTATTTCATTAATTACTTATATGTGCAGCCCTACTTCAGATCAGATTAATGTAGGGTCGTTTTCTTTATGTTAACACATATTCATACAATATAGGCTGTCAAATACATGTAGCCTGCCAGTTGAAATCAGAATAATACCATATGGCCCAAACACATGCTGTTCACGCTTAAGAACCCCAAACCAAAATCTAGCAGTTTCATGTTGCCTAGCTTGTCGGCAAGCGTTAATACCTCGTGACACAAGACTTAAGACCTCTGATGAATCATTGAGGTCTTTAGATAAAATCGGCATACATATAAGCCACCAAACAGCACTTAATTTCAACAAAATCTCAAGTTTTAGAATTGGTTCACGTTGTTCGCTACCGCCCTCAACAGCATATTTGGTAGAAGATGCTGGTGGGAATAGCAAGCGAACCAAGTATAAAAGTTGAAATGTATTGAAAGCCAGTGCTACTTTGTGTAGTGGAAGGACGCCGACTTTATTAGTTGACACTAACGATTCGTAATATGTCCTTCTTTCTTTCAGACAGTACGTGTCTCTGCCGACCAGCAAGGAAGCGTTTAATTGTCATATTTTTGAATGGACTTCGGTGTGACGTTGTCTCTCATAGGAAGAGGACAGCACTTTATCATTGCTGGTAATATGCATGAAAAATATAGGGTATACTGTATGAACAGACTGAGCTAACAGTTTTAGCTAAACAGAACCTATTCCTGCTGTGAACTCGGAGAGGGGAAGAGTCTGCTGGTGTCACATGGGCGACACACCGGACAGCAGTCATCAATAATGGATCAAGGCTTAACAAACCTTTATCGGCTTACAGCGTCGGCAGCGGTCCTCAAGCCCACGGCAAGATACTCGGTTTCTCCTTCTCAAAAACAGCTTGAACACCGCAGTCTGTTTATTTGGGTGTTTGTAAAAAGCGACCTTCACATCACACAACAATTTTAACCCTAACGTTACACAGGACGCGGTAACGGGCACGCGCCGATGAAGACGTGGCGTTAATTACTGCGGGGGTTATCCAATAAATGATATGGCGCCTTACCTGCACCGCGCGGGTGAAGAAGACCCCTGCATCAGAAGCGAGCTTTTTGACATTGAAATCCATGGTGTCGGTCTGTGCATAGGCAGGGCTTGTTTGTTTTCCCCGTGCGGAGGGAATCCTCTGCATCAGCTGGGATGATGTAGCAGCAAACCGCAGGCTTGAAGCTTTAATCCGCTTCATACAGGCTCGGAAATCTACTCTCCGTCCTGCCTTAAAGAGACATCTGCGCGCGAGCGGCAAGTCACCACTCTTCCCGCCACCTGTCGCCGTGCGAGATGCAAAACAAATTCTGTCAGACAGTGGGCATGGGCGGCAAAGTGTGGCACTATTTGAATCCACATTTCATTGTGTTTAGCGTTATAATGGAGAGCAAAGAGCTATCAGAAATACACTGCGAAGCCATATTTAAAAGACTGAAGTAAAAATCGCAGCAGGAGTAGTCTCACCAAGTTGAACAGAGAAAAATGAGGGACACCTAATGAAAATGCACAGGGTGAGCAAGTTCTAGTTTAATTTACTGTGGAATACCATTTAAAAACTCATATTACTATTGTCTAGGACAGTCCAGTTTGAGACCAGCTTTGTTGAAGCTATAGACAACAGCTGGGATGGCATTAAAATAGAATAATTTGAACCTGTCACTTTTTAGCAGAGCACTAAGACTTGAACCATTATTGTTATGAAGATGTAAAATGTGGAGCTGCTTGTCATTATTTTTGGAATAGCCTGATTCATTCACAAATTTTGTGATAAATAATTGTGCTAAAGTCAACCTTTCATATGGCTAGGGTGTACAGATGAACAAAAATCATATCAAAATAGTCAGGGGAATCATTATAATAAATATGGAGTGAAAATCTTGCTGTTAAATGGATTTTTTGTAACAAACTTTTACCTAACAATTTTTTATAGCTGTCCAATACCTTTATAAAAGTATATAAAATATAGAATTTAAAAAAGGAAAATAGAAAAATAGTTTTTAAAAGGTCATAGAATGGGGGTCCAGCTCCAAGTGTCCATATTGGCCTGAATAAAATGACCCCAAAAACCCAGGGGAGCTTCAGAAATGAGCACAGCGTGAGACTGTGAAACAGATGCAAAAGAGATTCTGTGTTGTTTTGTTGAATGTATTTTCTGACTTCAGCCTTCAGTAACCAATCGCCAATATGGAATAAAGAACTGCCAAAAAAGCAACAATTCAGACACAAAACGCATACCTGACAACGATGTCTTCAACAGTACCTCCAGTACTTGGTAACAAGCTAGCAGGAAAAGGGGCCTGTGGTCGTGTATAAGACAACCAGAAATGCACAGGCTACAGACGTTCCTCCTCAGTATTTGGTTCTGTACACGCCAATGCTTATTATACAAGTGGCAAAATTTTTTTGTTGTGGTTTTATTTTGAAGGCATAAAAATCAGTTGCTTGATACAGCTCAAAAGTTACAACAGTGCCGCCCTTGTTCATCATGTCGGCTGAAGACGTATTACATCCGCAGTGCTGATACCTGCCAGGAGTTGACTTACACTGCAGCATGGCACTCTTGCATTGCTGGGGTTTGTTTTGGGTGATGCCTCTGCGGATGGTGTCTGCTCCAGCCTTCACCACCCGGTCATGATGCCACCAACATCCTTCCCTCAAGGCTTTTTTGGGCAGCAGCTGAGGACGTGTCCTCCTCTTCAGGCAACATCATGACAGGGGGCATGATGAGAGTGAGTGGTTCCACGTGCTTAGGATGACATGATAGACTCACCGCATCATGAACTCCTCATTCAAGCTGCCAATGGGGGAAGCTCGTTCTTTTGCCCGTCCAAATGCTGCTCAGGCTTTCATGGCAGGGGTGGCCATCTGCAGAACAAGTGGCTGATCTTCCTCTCAAGGCCTCCAATTGTAGACAGTGAGACTAACAGAGGCCCCGGGGTCTGCAGAGAACGACATGAGGGTAAATCCAGGCCTTGTACTCAACCTGGTAGGCCTGAGTGGTGCCAGCCTCGACTCAAGCTCCAAACCGTGACGGAAGAGTTCAGAAAGAGGCTGTAAATTCAAAGTGCAAGTGGATGAACAAAGAAAGCAATGGTGGGATGAATATCTCCTGCTCTGCAGTATTTGTATTACTTCTACTGCACAAAGAGTAGTAACAGTAAAATATCAGCGCTGATTTATTCCTAAACAGTACTTAATAACAGAGGCAGTTGCCAGGGGCAACAGCCAAGGATGCAGTTTTAATTTAGAGTTCCCATGAGTTACATCCAGGGCCTGAACAGCAGGGCTGCTTCTCGCCTCTCCCCCCCACGCCCACGGGAGCAGTCAGTGTTTTTTATTATTTTGTTATTAATCTAACATTTTTTAACTGTAAAATGAAGATAAGTTGCTGAGAGATTGCTAAATCACTCCATGTTGTTACTTGCCTATCTCCCCTTTACGACACCACTGAAACAGAAGATATTGAGCTTTTTGTTGTAGCAGCAGTTTTCACATTTTAACACTTGATAATAACTTAAGCTGTATACAGACAGAAGCAAGCGTGTTTCCATGGTTGAGCCACGTCCTCTTTATGTATTTTATAGGGTGGGATCACCACTGCTTCATTAATTAGCAGTCAATCACAGCAGCTATAAAAGGAGGCAAAATAAGAACAATACAAGATACCCATTTTATCACTCCATCTTTATTGCTTATTCATTATCTTTACACTAATGGCCGGGTACTATTCAGATCAGGAAAAACTGTAATTCCATACCGTTTGGATCAATATGGGATCATACTTATCAGCAGTTATAAAAGAAATCAATAACAGAATATTGACAGACTCTGAAAATATTATGAAATTAGTATGTGGAAATTGAAGCAGTTTGTGCCACAGCAACACCCTTAAAGCCATATTTCACTTCAGCAGCTTGGTGTCCCCCCCCATTCAGGAGCAATAAAGCCCCAACAGTAGCCATCTGCTGTCACTGACATCCAAGTAGTTGTTTTTTTCAGCTCTCACTAATTGCAAACACACAAAAAAATGTTCTAGATTTTGTTGGAAGTAGTGTTGGTAACTATACATGTCCAGCATGGCTAATATTGGCGGTGGACCGTGGGAGGTTTAGCTATTGATTAACCTCATGTGGTGGAAGTGAAAAAGTACCGATTGCAATGAAGAAAGAAAGCTGTCTACTTTTTCTATAGAGAACGCCACACTTCTACCAGGGTCTTTAATCAAACGCTGTATGGTTAAGAACTGTAACACCACAACAACAAACACCACTTCTTTCCTTTTTCACTCGTATGTGAACGCATAAAATGACTAATATCCACACAGAATGAATGCCGGGGGGGGAAAAAAACCACTAACTGTGTTTCTAACAGTAATAAAGCTTTTCATTTCACGCCAACGCCGCCTACTCGACCTCCCACGAGAACATTTATTCCCCGCCATGAATGGGAGGAAGAAGCAATATAAATAGCTGTGTCGCTGCCAGTACTAATTCGATAAATCACACAAAAGCTGTACATGAAAATATGGAAATCCAATCATGTATCACTGATTTAAAAAAAAAAAAAAAAGAAAAAAAAGCTGAATAGAAACATCAGTTAGGCATAACTCATGAACATAAGTCTCTATTCAAATTCAAAATGACACGATACGTGAAACTGATACTGGAAATGACCCCAAGCCACACACACTGCGGCGTATCAGATGACTGTACAATAACTCTGTCCTGATACATCTGACACAATATCTACTCTGAGGAGAAACTTCTTAGAAAATACCCAGGGTGACCCTGAACAGGAGTAAGCGGGTATGGAAAATGAATGAATGAATTCTTCGAAAATCAATCAGCTGCTCGTGTGTTACGTTCCTTCATGGCATAAATGTGGTACTGAGAATCAACTGTTGGATGCAGCAGATCTTTGCTCTAGATCCTTCCTGATTTGTTCAAACATGAAAGAAAAAGTTGCTACTTACGCAAAAGAAAGTTTCAAAGCTTAGTTGCATTTTGATTTGACATCCTCCAAACTCAAAGGCATTTGCACTACAGGTGAAGTAGTTCTTTAATCCCTCTAAAAACTTCATTTCAACCACTAAAACAAATGATTTGACGAATATCAGAGTTGAAGTATTTTCTTAAAATAACTGAAGCTGTGCTCTGGTTTCAGACAGCGCAGTGGCATGGCTCTTCACAGAATGGCATACAAATGGGAAATGGGAATGTTTTTTGGGAATGTTTTTTTTAATAACAGCAGCATTGCCTACCTATCTTATTAATTAAAATGTAAGTGGTTTTACTCTTTTTTTTCTGTGCTGCAACAGAACCAACTGTTTTATGACTGCGGAAAAAAACAACCACCAATAAGAAAAAAAACCCCAAAACACTTAAATTGTAAGAAAAGCATTAATATATGCCTTTCTCCTTAAAAGACCCTAAATCCATATAATATAAATTCCTATAGTAATCAGTTTGACGTTACTTAATACGTGTGCGATGAATTCAAGCCACTGGGGTTTAATCAGGCCAAAGAGGTGGGGGATCTATTCCACAAATAAAAAGGTGTGCGACTGAGTTTAGGTGGCTTTACCCTCCACTCCGTCCCTGGCCGTAGAAAGTACACTCACTTAAAAACGTAGTTGTTGGGTTATTTAATTCGTTTGTCAACCTGTATGCACCGGCGACTTTCTAGCAGTGGCTTGTGATATTGTAGCTTTCAGCAAACGTTTGAATAATTTTTCACACCAGTATTTTTGTTTACACTCACTGATATAAAGCAAAAGACAATTAAATATAATAATGTCTCGAGTGGATATATAAGTCCGATTCCAATCAATACCAATGGAAACAGTCGGTAAACAGTGGAACTAATTGTTTTAGTTTGTCTTACATTAACTTAGAGAATGGAACATATTTCTGATCAAACAATAGCACAACTACATTTTCCACCTTGCACAAGTTTCTAAACAAGGCATTTAGAACGGTAAAATACGGTGTATCGACATGTCTGGCTAGTTGGAGCGGTCGAGCTACCATGTGAAGACATCATATATGCCACTTTGCTAAGGTTAAAGTGCTCATGCTCCCAGTGGAGTCAGGCAGCTTGAGATTTGAGATATAAATTCTGAATGTCAGATGCTGCCTTTACCAAAATGAACACACTCTCAAGTGGGACATTTGATGTTGATGGCCTTTACAGAGGTCTGTCCAAATCCCTGAAACACACAACGTCCAGAAGGTCTTGTGTGAAAAAACGTCAGCAAAGTAACTAGCCGGGGTCGTGCTGAGGTCAAGCAAATGGAGCGATTACAGTATGGGTTTGGTTTAGGTTATGGGTAGAAACGGTCGAGTCACCACTTGATTGAGGTGAGTAGATAAATTTAGTATTTGTTAAAATTTTAGCGCAACTTTCATCAGAGGTGGGGATTGCACTCGCTTCCTTTGAATTCACAGTCAAAAAGTTAAAGCCCGCTGAACCTCCTGTCCTTGTTATAGTCAAACCTCCTCACCGGGACCCAGATATCACTCCCGATTCCAACTTTAAACATACATGTGAACGCACCATCTTTCTCCCATCGGTTTTTCAAGACAAAAGTGTTAGATTCAAGTGAAGCGATCACTTTAGCAGCATGTAAAGATGATGGGCCATTGGGTGTTTTTAAAGGATGATTGTGTTTTCTTTTTTTATTTGATCATTATCTGGCATCATACTTAGCATTTCTGAGAGACTTTGCCACTGGAAGCAGTGTGGAGCTTGGATCCAAAATGTGGGACACTGTATAAAAATGGAGGCCTAAACTCTTAAAACCGTTGATACAAAAAAAGTTTCCAGGCTATCTTTGGGTAACCAAGACATACTAATGTAGCTAGTTGCTACCAAAGTACACCAATTCACACTTTGGCTGGCTGCCTATTGGGTGGTGAACATTTGGACTGGGACAATCACCTCACATAAATCATCTGTCTGCACCAGTCCACTAAGGCTCACTTATAATAAATAGAATACCATAACAATGGTTGTGTTTGATAAAAAAAAAAAAAAAAAGTACAACTAAATACTAAATAACTTAACTACATTTATGTAAAATACAAATTGTTGGCTGATTTGAGAGTAAAAGATTTATTATACTAAAGGTTTCAGTTAACTTGAATTCTGTGTGGCCATTGGCAGCGCCAGTCAGTAATCCACAAGTCTGCACTGACTGTGCAAAAACAAAGATAATGCATGGTTGGTGGTAGAAGTAACAGACTAGAGTTGTCCAATGCCCATTTGGTCTGTCTTCCAGTTTACTTTGGGGATGGGGAATTGTCAGGGCATCTCCAAGACGGCTCCTTCACTAGTTTGCAATGTTTCTTTTCCTGTTGTTTCATCCCCGAACATATCCAGACTCTTGATGTCCTGGAGCTGCCGGTTACACCACAATACTTCCTCCCGCTGTGGGAATGGACCGTCCATAGAAACACCACCAGTCCTCCTAAGGTGTCCAGTCCTGCAAGCAGCCACTCCTCCTCTTCCTCTTCTCCCGTCCATTTCAGCTCGTGTTAACATGTTAATTTGTTAAGAGCCCGCTTTCAAAATAATCTTTGCTAACTCAGAGGTGCAAGCAGAGACAGAGAACCACGCTCCCCATCTATGTACAGTAGCAGCAACTGGGAAAGCGCTGAAAATTTGGTGCCCAAGGCTCACAAGAACCAATATAACGGCATGAAGAAGGTTTGTGATCGGTTTTTAATGTGTATTCAATCTGTCAGGAAAGTTTTGACATGTTTTAGGTGCTTTTGTGATTTCTCTTGCCTCGATGCCTGGAGCAGCTACCCAACCTCAAGCTCAACACTGCTTCCAGTTGACAAGATTCCCATTCTTATCTAAACAGGTACAATGCCAGATAATCCAAAAAACAAACAAACAAACAAAAAAAAAAAACAGAGGCAAGATTGAACTAGATCAAAATCATCCTTTAAAGAACCACGAGCATCTGGGGTTTGCTAGACTACACTTAACATAATCGGGTCATCTGTATATAGTTTCTTAGCGCTCAAACCTAAACAAATTTAAATACAGAAGAAGAGACGATGAGTGTTTACAGTTAAAAAAAACAAACACACAGTAAAAGGAAGCGACGAGAAATATTTACATATATAACAAAGAAAGTCCATCGTTGTGCCGCAAGATCTGGGAAGACTTCCCTCCCCGTAAACATCCTTACAACGGCCTCCACGGACTAATTTTTCCACAGCGCCGTGCCCCGCACACCCTGACCGGAAGCGTAACCGATTCTGAGAGAGAGAGAGAGAGCGTGTCGGGAGTGGATGGTGCAGCAGGCTCAACGCCGCTCGGCCTCCGATCCAATGTTACACAGTTAACGGTAGTGAGCCGAGGAGAGCGTTTCGTTAGCGCGTTTTCCTTTCCGTTGAGAATCAAGCGTCACTCCAAAGTGTTTTTGTTCTGTCGTTAACTGTTTGACACGCACACGCACGCACACACACACACACACAAAGTCACCCGCCCCCAAACACCCCCTCCCAACTGAAGAGATGCTTATATGTGCAACAAAAGTAAGCACCCTCACAAAAAAAAAAA
>OOFE01017654.1:3039-13540 GCA_900323365.1 Monocentris japonica | reverse complement strand
TAATTCAATCAATCAATCATTCATTCATTCATTCATTCAATCATTCATTCATTCAATCATTCATTCATTCATTCATTCATTCATTCAATCATTCATTCATTCATTCATTCATTCATTCAATCATTCATTCATTCAATCATTCATTCAATCATTCATTAATTCATTCAATCATTCATTCATTCATTCATTCAATCATTCAATCAATCATTCATTCATTCATTCATTCATTCATTCATTCATTCATTCATTCATTCAATCATTCAATCAATCATTCATTCATTCAATCATTCATTCAATCATTCAATCATTCATTCATTCATTCAATCATTCAATCAATCATTCATTCATTCATTCAATCATTCATTCATTCATTCATTCATTCATTCATTCAATCATTCATTCATTCATTCATTCATTCATTCATTCAATTCATTCAATCATTCATTCATTCATTCATTCAATCATTCATACCTCCTTCTTTCCTCCTCTCTTCTTCTACCTCCTCCTTTCCTCCACTACCTCATCCTTTCCTCCTCGCTTCCACTTGTGGTGGAAATTCTCGTTCGACCAATAATGGGCTGCCAAGACTTGTCTTTCAGTGGGTTTATTTCTCAAGGTATACCAACTTTTGCAAAAGGTCCACCACAGAGAAGTAGGTGCTATTGGCAGGAACCTAAGACAAGATGGTATGGGGGTTTGGGATGTTAGGGGCTCTAGGATGTACTGCTGCATTTACTGCCTGTAAATCTTGCACGAACCTCCATTCATCTGGCACCCCTGCTGGTCTAATCTTTTTTACGCGAAATATAGGTGTTCTCACAGGTGATGTTTCACATGGCACTATGATACCCTTTTCTCTTAATGCTTCAAATACTGGTGTGATACCCGCTATTGCCTCTGGTTTGAGGGGGTATTGATGTTTTAAGGGCCGATAACTGGTTTTCGGCACTACTTCAACAGGTGCTGTGTTTTCCAGCAATCCCACGTCGTATTTGTCTTGAGTCCACAGTGTGGGGGGCACCTCGGCCAATTCAAGTGCATCTATGGTGAGAGAAGGGAAACACCCGTCTAATCGATGTTTTCCTTCTGGTACCAGCTCCACTGTTCGCTTGACCCAGCTCGTCACCCAGCATGTAGTGCGATACACACTCAGGCGCGGACTGTATTGAACATTTTTGTCTGAAGTTGGCTCCCACCCTTTTTCTTATCGACACCTTTTTGTATATGGTCCAAGCTCCTCCCATTTCCCTTCACATGCTTTTGCCAGAGAGATGTGAGGAGTTGAGCCTGGAACATTATAAAACTTATTTTTCAATTTATCTGGCAATGTCACTCCCAATGCACAACCCTTGTTATTCCAATACATCATATCTGTGGTAAGTGAATCTTGTTTTGGATGATCTCGATACCAATCTTTCTCATACTCTGGGTCTGCACCCTCAGTCACATATGCTGTACAATGCAATTCATCTTCAGGCATCAATGTCAATCCTGTCTTTGGGATATGTTTTGCAGTGTTCATCAGATATGTGCCCATTTGGGTTGGTAGAATGTTTGGTACTTCCCATTCATATGCATGTAACAGTGGTTTGTTACCATGTTTTACCATCTGTGGTGCTGTACCCCTTTGAATATGTATTCCCTTTTCACTCGCCATCAGGGTGATATTCAATTTACACATTAGGTCTCTGCCCATTAGATTGATCGGGCATCCTTGTGATAGCATGAACGAGTGTTTGAAGCAATACCGTCATCCTCTCCCGCTACCTTTGTGGTCAGGGGTGCGGTGAATTGCTCAACCATGACTGTGCCAGCTGCGCCGACAGTTTTGACATATCGCCCACTCATTTTTGGTTTTGGGGTGAGGGCGTTTTGTTTTAACACAGACTCAGCGGCCCCTGAGTCAACTAAAAATATGGCGGTTTGATTGTTGACATTCAATGTCATGGTTGGCAGTTTCTTGTAGGGTTCAGCACTCAGACAGGCAAATCTATCAATTGGTGGGGTGGAAGCATCTGCTTCCTTTTTCTCTATGTGTTGGATCGCTTGATTAATCATCTGTGTTTGATCAGATTGGTGTGTTAGTGTATGCTCACGTGACCTTGTTGTTGGACACTCCCTCCCCGGCTCTGTTGATTGTCAATCTCCGCCCTTCTCTTCTTTGGTTTCTCTGACCGTGGTTTGCCCAGTCCCTCACAGTACTCAAGGGTCCTGCTGGGAAGGCAGATCCTGTAAGGTGGGACAGAGGGGAGCAGCTGGGGGAGACAGAGAAAGATATGGTGGTGGGGGCTGGGTCTGTGGTGGAGTCTGGAGCTGTCTTTGGTTGGGTGGGGCCGGAGCAGCTGCTGCAGATGGGGGCGGAGCCAGAGGAGGCTTGGGGCGGAGGCCGAGGAGGAGTCTCGTCCAGTGGATCTATTGAGGGACACTGGTAGAAGGGGTTAGTTTCCCCTCCCGGCCTAGGGTTTGGAGCACGCTCAGTATCCCTGTTGGGCCGGTCCATTTTCAGTCCCTTTTTTTGCTCTCTCTTAGCTTTGTTCTGTCTTATCACTGCCTCTTTCTCCCATGCCATAAAGGCCCACCAATCTGGTTTAAAACTTTCAAATTTCTTTCATTCAATGTTTTCAGCTTCGCCTGATCTGCCGCTTGTTTTTTCTTCATAGCCTGTTTCAACCTTGCCAGCTGGGTGATGCTGTAACATCCCCCATCAGTCCACACAGACAACTTACAAAATTAAAAATTACAAAAATGTATTAAAAAAAAATTACAACTCCCTGGTTCCTTTTTCTCCATTTCACACATTTTCTCAGACATTACAGGGATTATACCTTCAGAATTTACAAAAAAAGGGTCAAATAATCTATTTATTCATTAATATAAATTATATTTTGACTGGTGAAAATGTATTTTGGATATGCTTGCAGATAGATTTTATTTTATTTTTGTCATGGCAATTTAAGTCAATTACACTTTGTCCAGTTGGTGAGAGCAGCTTAATAAAGCTATAACACAATATTTGTCTCTTAGGCGCTGTATTATTATTATTAGCGCTTACCTTTCTAGCATTTACCAGTATGGAGTCCAACTCCTTGCGACCCAGTCATTGTAAACCCAGTTTGCTTTGGGACCCGGTCTCTTGCGGTCCAACCGCTAGTAGTCAAGTAGACTCGTTAGCCATCAAACCCTAACTTCTTTTCAGATGGGACTCTAACCCTTTTTTTTTTTACAATATTGTTTTTAAAAGGTACCATGTTGATGCTAGCTCATCTTTATAATTGGTAGTTTTCTTCTATTCTGGTCAGATTTACACATTTATTATTATGCTTTTCTTGGTATTTTTTAAATCAAGAATGAAATTTATTTTTCAAATTGTACGAACATAGGCCTTATTATTTTGTCGTGCTTTATCAATATATCACATAAAAATTTGACTATAGGTCACCTTTAAGTTTGATTTTTTTTTGTGTACCCTTGCTCGGCACATGGTGCCCCTGGTCTCTGCCTTATGTCGGCTTCCTCATCAACGGTTTGCAATACTCGTCAGTAAAACAACACTTTTCTGTGGACTCTTTCTCTAATAGCACATCCTCTCACTTCCTCACAGATTTTAACTGGCCTTGGGGTAGACTGATGTACTAAAAGCCTGGCAATTATTACTCACTCTCCCTGGATTCTACTCAGTTTTAGAGCTGCCAAAATGCCAAGAAGCCCACCAAAGATGTTGTTGAGACTCTTATACTTCCCACCTTCGCCCAAAAATACAACTCTTTGTCCAGGTAGGAATTTTGAAACTTACCTGAAAGCGAAGTCGAGGTGCCCTGGTCCGCCCTGGTCCGTTTGTGGATGGCAGTGGTGCGACCAGACCCTGACCAACCGGTCAACCCTTCTCACTCCTCACGGATTTTAACCGGTCTTGAAGGAGGAATGAGTTCCGAGGACTCTACCCCCTGACTGCCTTCGGTCGGAACCACGCGGCCACAGCCAAGCCATCCGGTCAGACCCTCAATGTATTGTTTTAGTTCTTTTGGATCCTGTTTAGTGATGCAGTTTCGCCCTCAAACACCCGGCTGTCCCTCTCTCCACCTTATTTTTGTAAGGGAGGCAAATAATCCAAAGACTCCTGGAAAATAAACTGTTCATCAAAGCTGAAAAATGTGAATTTCATGTCACATCTGTGGCTTTTCTGGGCTACATTTTTGAGAGTGGGCAGGTGAAGACAGACCCCGCAAAGGTTCAGGCTGTGGCAGAGTGGTCCATACCCACATCCTGTAAACAACTCCAGCAATTCCTAGGCTTTGCCAACTTTTACAGGAGATTCATCTGTGACTACAGTCACCCAGCTCACGTCATCAGCTATCCCCTTCTCCTGGAACCCCGAGGCAGATGCTGCCTTCATTGAGCTTAAGAGACGATTTTCCACTGCACCGGTTCTTATTCAACCTGACCCTTCACGCCAATTCATCGTGGAGGTTGGCGCAGGGTGCCGGCGCAGTCCTCTCCCAGCGCTCTACCTCTGACCAGAAACTCCACCCATGTGCCTTCTTCTCCCACCCCCTGTCTTCCGTGGAGCGCAACTATGATGTGGGTAATAGAGAATTGCTTGCAGTGAAACTAGCGTTGGAGGAGTGGAGGCATTGGTTGGAGGGAGCTGAACATCCTTTCATCATTTGGACAGATCACAAGAACCTGGCCTACATCCAAACCGCCAAGAGGTTGAATTCCCGTCAAGCCTGTTGGGCGGGTGAGGGTGAAGATTCAACTTCACCCTAGTCAAGGATGCCCAAAGGACCCAGCCAGACCCGGGTAACGGCCCTAATAACTGTCTCTTTGTCCCGGGTTCTGTCCGTTCAATGGGCTCACACCTCCCGAAGTGCCTGTCACCCTGGAATCAGCAGAACCCTGTTCCTGCTGAAAAGGCATTTCTGGTGGCCTACCATGGACACGGACACCGGTGTGTTTGTTCTCGCCTGCACCGTATGTGCCCGCAGTAAGTCCTCTCACCAGCCACCCACCTACTCCACCCCCTGCCGGTTCCGAGCCGACCATGGAGCCACACAGGCTTGGACTTTGTTACCGGACTCCCACCATCACAAGGTAACACAGTAATCCTCACCATTGTCGACAGACTTTCCAAGGCAGTACATTTTGTGCCCCTACCTAAACTTCACACAGCCTCTGAAACAGTTGATCTCTTGGTCCAAAATGTGGTCCAACTCCATGGGATACCGGCTGACATCGTCTCTGATCAGGGCCTTCAGTTCATCTCACAGGTATGGAAGGCATTCTGCAAGGCCCTAGGAGCTTCTATTAGTTTGTCATCTGGTTACCATCCACAGACCAAGCCAACAGCCAAGCCAAAGGGCCAACCAGGACGTTGGAGCGGCGCTCCGCTGTGTCACAGCCAAGTACCCATCCTCATTGTATGACCGGATTTTAAGACATTTCTTTTGGCCTCATATGAAGAAAGATGTCTCTGCGTTTATTAAAACTTGCCATACATGCCAGCTGACTGACAAACCTAACCAGACACTAAAACCTGTGCCACTGTGTCCCATTCCTGCAATCAGCCAACCATTTAAGCATTTGATAATTGATTGTGTGGGTCCTTTGCCTCGCTCCAAGTCATGTGCAAATTATCTTCTGACTGTCATGTGCCAGAGTACCCGCTATCCTGCTGTGTATCAATAACTACTAGGTCTGTAGTGCGAGCACTCTCCCAGTTCATTTCCATATTTGGCGTCCCAACGGTTTTCGACACAGGCTTTACACAGCTGGGGAACTGGCTAAAGAGAAATTGGCGTCAGCTCAGGTCAAAATGAAACACTTGTAAATGCTGAGTGGTGCATTTTTAGCCTGGGAGATCAAGTGCTTGCTTTGCTCCCTATTGTTAGTTCACCTTTTCAGGCGAAATTCACTGGTCCACACACGATGTTAAAACAAATCTCAGAGCAGAATTACATAATTTCAACACGCCGTCGTAGAAAGCCAGTTCAGCTCTGTCACGTAAATTTGCTTCAGCCATATTATGCATGCACCTCTGAGCCACCCTCCTTGGCTGCACAGCCAGATGTTGGTCAGGCTCATGCAGTTTGTGTAGCTGGTCCAGTGCTGGTGGAGCCTTCTCCCAACCTGCTGGGGTGTGAGTAAGACGGGTTAGGTACACCCGACCAAGCCTTGTTGCGCGGCCGTTTGAAAAACTCTAAAGCTCTCTGCAACATAGGTAGGCTGTTGGCGCCTTGGCCTTGGAGTTGCGCCGGGTGGAGCTGGTTCAGCTGGTACAGGGTTTTCCATGTTTGTTTGGTGATACACCTAGCAGTACCCACTTGATTGAGCATGATATTGACGTTAGAGACGCTAAACCAATTAAACAAAGATTCTATCATGTAAATGCAGATAAACGAAAGCACTTGGATGCGGAGGTCAATTATATGCTGGAAAACGGGATTGCAGAACCCTGTTCTTCCAGCTGGTCCTCACCATGTTTGCCTGTCCCAAAGTCAGATAATACACCACAGTTCTGCTCTTGACTTTTTTAAAGTGAATAATGTCACTAAGCCTGATTCCTTTCCGCTTTCCAGGATGGATGACTGCATAGATCAGGTGGGCTCAGTGAAATTCGTCAGCAAATTTGATCTTCTAAACGGATATTGGCAGGTTCCATTGTCCCAGTGAGCGCAAGAGATAACCGCGTTTATAACACCAACTGGTCTCTACTCCTACACTGTGATGCCTTTTGGGCTTCGGAATGCGCCAGCTACGTTCCAGTGTCTTATGAACCGCGTTATTGGTGACTTGCAAGGGTGTGCAGTTTGCTTAGATGATGTAGTTGTTTACTCAGACACCTGGGAAACTCACTTGGAACGTATCCAGGAACTATTCACCCGTTTGGCGGAGGTGAGGCTCACGGTAAACCTCACAATCGCTCACTGATTTACTTCAGGGAAAGGCAATATTTGTCTGGTACCTGGTCTGTCAAAAAGCATTTGAACAGGTAAAAACGCTCCTTTGCTCTGCTCCTTTTCTGGCTGCCCCATGCTTTGACAGACCAGTTAAACTTTATGCGGATGCCAGCTTTGTAGGTGCGGGGTCTGTCCTCATGCAAGCTGATGACCTGGGGATAGACAAGCCTGTTATCTTCTTCTCAAAGAAATTTAACTTGTGACAGTTAAATTATTTGGTTATTGAAAAAGAAGCGTGAGTGTTAATCTTGGCCTTAAAACAATTTGACGTGCATGTTGGTGGCAGTAGTACACCTGTAGTTGTCTATACTGACCACAACCCACTGACCTTTCTTAACTCGTTTGCAGTGTCCCAATCGGAGGTTAATTAGGTGGTGGCTGTTTTTGCAGTCAACTGTCTGGATAGTCGTTACATGAAGGGGACCGACAACGTGGTGGTGGATGCGTTGTCCAGGGCTCCCCAGGTGTGAGAACTGTGAATTGTGTTCCTCTTTGGTTCTCCTTTTGCCTCTTAAATTGCTTCCTAGGTGCACCGGTTGCTGGGGTGGGAGCTTGGTGCAAGGGATGTTGGACCGCTGGAGGAGGCCACTGGTTCACCTCAGATAGTTGTGCGTTTCAGATAAGACAGTTGGTAATGTGTACGGTTTTCTGGTTTCAGTCAATTATTGTTTTGGGGTTAATGGCAAAATGTGTTTTTATGTTTTGGGTTATAGTTATGGTATCTTTGACGGGATTCCTTTCAGGACCCTGTTCTTGTGGAGGGGGATGTGACGGTTCCCTGGCTTGCTTTCAATATTCTATGTCTTTTGGTTCTATAATGAAGCAGGTACCTGGAGGGTGGAGTGCTGATCACCATAGTTGGAAGGACCTGAGCCCGGTGCTCTCATGCTATAAGACCCTGCCTTTCTGGCAGAGAGTCCCCCTCTCGTTTTCCCCGAGCATTGTTATTTTGTTTTCAGCCATCCAACATCTTTTTCCTCAACCGACATGTTGCATTCATGCATACACACATCCTCACCACTGACTTTACTGATGATCACACCTTATCGTAATCTTAGTACAATTTTGGGCTTACGGTTATACTCTTTATTTAAATAAATTACTCATTATTTATGTTCAGCCTGCATCTCCCTCTTTTTGTCATGGCTTCAGAGCCAGATCGTGACAGCCATTTTCAGCTCCGTACCTGCACCAAGTGACCTGTGAGCAGCTAAGTGAAGGACAAGCTCCAACTTGCTCAAACCGTCAAAATAAGCCTCATATAAACATCATGAAGTGTTACTACACTTTCAAATGCTCTTATGACAGTGTCATGAATGTTTTCCTTGACCTCACGTAGTGGTAGAATCGGGAAGCTTCATGATGGCATTATAAAGTGTTATTACACTTTCAAAATGGTCTCATGACAGTGTCATAAATGTTTTGCTTAACCTCAGGTAGAGTAGTAGAATTTTGAAGCTTAGCAAAGATACCATGAAGTGTCATTACACTTTCAAATGCTCTTATGACATTGAAGGTTTTGCTTAACCTCAAGTAGAGTGATAGGATTGGGAAGCTTCATAAAGACATCATGAAGTGTTATTACGCATTTGTTCCAGAAACATGTCACTGCCTCTACCACTAGCTGGGCAGGTGTTAGTTGGACCTGAGATGCTCTGACGCATGCTAAATTTGACATTACTCATATGTTACAACAGCTTCAGAAGTTCACTTTGACTCAAACTGAGCTGAGCGCTTGCAACAAGCAGCCAAAACGTTTCATAGGCGGGTTACTCACTGCAGCAGCTGCAGTCAGTTCTCTTTTCAGCCTTGGTACAGCCGCAGTTAATGCTATTAGCTTATCCATAGTCAAGAGACAGGTAGGGGAGTTACAAACCGAAATTCCCAAGGTCAGAAGACAGATGCATGGCACGATTTTAGTCCTAAACACCCACAGCATAGCCCTCAACAGAACTCTTGAGATCATGAACAAACTCCTGTCTCTAGTTCAGATTATGCTCACACCCCGATGGTCTCCATGCTGATGACTGACATGCTGCATGAAATTAGCTCTGCTGTGGATAGTCTAGCCATAGGCCGAATCCCACCCTATATGTTACCCCTTAGTCTCAAAAACATCCTGGCTTTGGCCACTTCTAATTCAGTCAGCAAGGCACCTACTCCCTGGGAAGTGCCATTCCTATTTATGTCAATCCAGATGAAAGGGAAGTAGCCTTCCTACTCAGCCTTCCTATGATAAATACTAAAAACATCTACTGGCTTAAAGACGTGGTAAATGTTGGCTACTGGCAAGATGACACCTATCACGACAGCAATCCAGAGCTTTACCTATCCCCAAATCTCTGCATGTGTACATTGATGCAAGATATTCAGTACCTCTGTCCCAGTAAGCAGTTTCAGAGATAACACAGATGAGAGTTGCAGCCTCCAGCCAATGACAGAAAACACTCGCTGCCCAGTGAAAGTTTCCAAAAGGTATAGGATAATCAGCACTGAAGCAGAGATTGTTGGCATGTGCTGGTTGGTTAGCACCTCCGTGCAAAATGCAACCCTAACATATGACCAACAAGACACCGCCACTAGGATCAATCTGCCCAATCAAACGCTTTGGGTCACTGTCCCCAGTGATGCGATCTTACATGTTGAGGATGTAGCTTTGTACCACTTACCGGTAGAACACTAAGAAAGTGAAATTGAGGTGTCCCAGTTTTTCAGCAGCAAAATTTGGTCCTCGACCCCAAGGTTAATGAACAATTTAGGAGGACACAACTCTTTGATTTGACACCCATTAACACCGTTCTCCAGGCCATTGACACTCAAAGTAAAGAACCAAACACCACTCTGACCCAGGCTTGGACATCAGCTGACAGTATTTTAGGTGCTACGGTTGTCCTGGGTTATCTATTAACTTTCGGTATTGACACCTTATTCTATAAACGCAACGGAAACATGCAACGCTGCCGAGACTGGTGCACCAAAGGTTGCCCCTGAATTTTTAAATGCAAAAATGACACAAACATTGCCGAACCCCCAGGACCGCTGATTCATCTCTCACTAGGTAACCAAGCAGTTTCTGAGGAAGAAACTCCTGCAGTTCTGCCAGAATAGGGTATAAATTAGCCCTCAGATGCACCTAGTAATAGTAACTTCAGTTCAGGACCAATATAATCAATTAGTATGATTTTAGCCACTAGTTAGGTTAGGAGTAGAAATCTCTCCTATAATAGAGTGTAATGTTTGTATTTTCTTCTCCCTTCTCTGTAACTTCTCACTTTTAGCAGGAGTGCATCAATTCCCAGTGCAAAAACAGGATTGTTGTGTTGCTACCCTGGTATTGTACTGTCACCTGTTGTTTTGTCATCCTAATGGTTCTAGGTTTCACCATTGCTACGAAGTTGGGGATATGTAGTGTATGCAGGAGACATCAACCCCCTACCCTGGGACCATACAGAATACACAACACCCAAAGACTAACCCAAGGAACCCCTCTTGGCAGCAAAAGGTAGAGTGCCACCATTAGAAAAAAAAAAAAAAAAAAAAAAAAC
>OOFE01017652.1:13601-24524 GCA_900323365.1 Monocentris japonica | reverse complement strand
GGGGAAATCAGTGCAGGAAGTGGGCGTGTCCTGCTCCCTAGCATCCTGTGTCACATGACGGGGGTGGGTAGGAGGGGCAGGCTGCAGGCTTCCAGAGCCAGCAGACTCTGGCCTCTCACTGGGGCGCTGCACTTCGGCAGGGGACGACACATACACACACACTTAACACACGGTGAGTGTTCTGCATACCGGGAGAGTATGGATGGGTGTGTGTGTGCTTGGTTGAAGGAGCGGGAGTAAGTTATGTTCTGTCAGTTTTTTTCCTCTTTTGTTCTTTTTTGTATGCTGCTTCTTGTTTTCCTTGTACACTTTTTTTCCTGTGGTTTCCACATACTTTAGTTGATATATCTCTGTACTCATTCCACTCTTGGCTCTTGAACCCAGATGTTTGTATGTGTCTAAATATGTATGTTAGTTGTTTTTAGCAGCAGAGTGTCATGTTTCATAGACATGCACATCAACTGTGTTAGTATGTTTTAACTGCAATGAAAAATGGCTTTTGAGTTGAGTAGTGAGTTTGAATTTTAGCTGGAACCTGGTCAATTATTCTGGACATGCACACAGATTGTGCATCTTTCGCATATGTGTGTGTGTATGTGCACATGTGAGTGTGTATGCATGATTACCATTGTTCAGGTTTTGTATTCCCGCCGTCTTTCATCCCCTAAATGTTCTGCGTGTCTGTTCTGTGGCAAGTCTTGTAATCAATCCTTCCTTGCATAACACACACAGACGTTCCATCATATTTCAGCCCCCACTCTGTTTAAGTTCACTCACTATTTTTCCATGTTTGCCCCCTCCTGACGTTGTCCACACATGAGACTTGTTCAGCTATTTCTGAGAGTGATCCAGTACCAGCACATAGCCACATACAGAGCACTCAGAAGTGTGTGTGTGTGTGTGTGCGCAGCAAAGTGCAAGGTTAGCTCTACACATGCAGTCAAAGGGCTTCATTGTGCATGGAAGGGAATCTTTTAGTTTAGGTTCTGCAGTGGAAAATACAATGAAGGGATTTTTTTAGTTTATGTAAGCGGTGGAAAATTTTGTAGGTGTTTAATTTTGACCAAAATCAATGGATGTTTTATTGACATTGTACAACTTGAGTTTCTATTTTTCATCTCCCCTTTCTTCATCTTTTGTAAACTCTATTTCTCTCTGTGTTTATGTTCAGAGAGTGGAAGTGTAAACCATAGTAAAACTAGTCCTGTGGCGGTAGTTCAGACAAAGCTCATTTTCGTATTATCTCGGTTTTGTTGTCCAGGGTAAGACCTGGGGCAAACAAGGCATAGCTCTCTGACTATATCAGCCAGTCCCAAATTGACAGAAAACGGCAACCATTCCTCACCTTTTTATAGAGTCAGCCGCCTCTGGTTTGCCTCACACACACACACGCAGAGTTGAAAGGAGCTCTGTTGTGGCCCTTGTGCATTGCCAGGCAAGAAGACAGTCGCCTTTCACCAGCATTTGATGGGATGCTAGAAAGGTCATCATTACCTTCTGTGTCTTGTGTGTGTCAGTCAGTCAGTGGAATAAGATAATGCATATCTGATAGCACTCAGCATCATGACTTTGAAATGCTGAATATTTCGTGAGTGCCATCTGAGCTCTGAAATGTGAGATTGATAAGGTCTCATCTCATAGCTTGACATGTGCTGCATTCTTGGAATAGCTGTAGTGTGTGTGTGTGGATGTGCATGTGTACATGTGTCTGTGTTTATTGTATGGTAGGTGTATGTAAGTAGCTAGGTGTAAGAAGTGTAGACTGTTCATGGTGTTGGAGTGTTCATATGAACAATTGTTGAAAAATAGTTTCTACTGATCTCCCAATTTTGAAGCAACTTAACTAATCATCTTTTTCACTCACTCATTTACAATAGAAGAATAGCAGTAACTTGAATGGCAGTGAATGGGGGGAAAAAAATAGAACCTTTATTGCTACATGCCATGGGCTGGTGGAAATTGCTTTTTGTAAAGCATGATGGAATGGAATAGATTGGCTACATACATGGACACATAACAGTAAATAGGAACAACAAACAAAATGGGTACAAACAGACAATGCCTTTTAGTGCAAAATGGCAAATGGGGCAAGATGAGCAGGTAAGGTAAACGGTATCAAAACTTAAGTAAATACAGTAAACAACATGGAGGTAGTACTTGAACATGAAAGACGTTTATGACGACATTGAGCTGCGACGATGTAATGATATTAAAGGTTAAATATTCTGACAGCAGTGGGGCGGAAGCTGTAATAATGAGTTATAAGCACTGACTTGCTTTTAATGCAGTGAAATGGTGGGAAAATAATAGAAGTCAAATGCATCGAATCATATTGTGACCTAACAAATTAACATTATATGCCTATATATATATATATATATTCTTTTTTTGCACTGCTTATTCCGTAGCACCATATATTTTATACACATATTACATATATTCTGTTATCTGTTTATACTGTTTATACTGTAATTATGGTTCATCCTGTACATACAGCATATTCATATCTAGCCCTACTGTTTATTTCATATTTATCTACCACTGTACATATGCACACTCTGCACTTTACTGCTATTTGCACTTCTGGTTAGATGCCAAACTGCATTTCGTTGTCTCAGTACTTGTACTCTGTGCAATGACAATAAAGTTGAATCTAATTGAATCTAATCTAACATTGAACGGTTAGGGCCTTAGCATTTGCCACCCCATGGTAGTGTTAGTTATTAAACACTTGTCCTGTGTATGTGGGTGAGTCACAGCCCATAAATACTGCACTGAGGCCTGGAGGGGACCAAAGAGAGGGGCATCATAACACGCACACACAGAGTTTGTGTAGTGTGTCAAAGGAACTGAGGCCTCCCGCTGGTCATATTGTTGATAGAAGGATGAACGTATATACTGTTTATGTGTGTATCTGTGTGCACGCACATATAAAGCACTTGTTAGTGCCCACCAAAGAGGCCCTCTGTAGATCTAGCTTAAGCCTCCCGATCCCAATGCTGAAAGAAAGATGAACAGCCCACAGCGAATCAGCTAACGGCCAAATCTAAAGAGACTGCATACACCCTTGCTCTGTCATCTTAACTTAACCGCAACCTGTTAGATATGGATAAGTGCATGTACAGCACAAGTGTCACATTGACTCTAGTAATGACAGTCCCCATCCACTCCACACAGACAAACAGCATCACCTTACTTTATTCGCCAATACAACTAATGTTCAGGAATTTGTCTTGTTGACATTGGGGTATAGATGTATTGACCACTGACATGGTAACAGTACATACTGGCACACATGGTACAGGGACATCAGGTCCTCATATTAAGCAAGAGGACAGTGCAGGGCGTGCGGTAGGCAGAGGACTTTACACATTCACTCTACACATAATACACGAAAAGCATTCCATCACTAAATGCTTTCATGCAGCTTGGCATGCATTAGGTTGCAGCCCTAAGTGAGAGACCAGCAGTGGCATGGAATAACATACCATGAGGTCGTTGTACTGAGTAGGACAGAAATGCATGGAATAGGTTTTGGGTCTTACATAAAGACTACTGCAGTCCAATTGAAATTAAGTAATTTATTTGATGTTTACTTTGATTCCAGTCAGCCTAGATACTGAGTAAACAAATACAAGGTATGTGTGAGGACAGAGGTCAGATTCCTGAGCCCCGTGGCCCTGTGGACCCATGCTAGCTGTAAGCCAACCATCCCACTGATACACTTTGACCCGGGCATCAAGATAAAGCACTAAGGTAGCGACTATAACGTCTTCTGTCAACAAGCAGCTAGCAGATAATAGCTACCTAGCTTATTACTCAGCTTCTCTGCAGAGTTGCAGAAAATCTCCAACTAATTAATTTAGCCTTCGTGCCAATTCACATGGAAGTTAATATTTAGCAGTGGCTTTAGGCTTAGTATATTCTGTAACTGTCTTAGGCTTTGAACTTCAGTGAATTGCAGAGACACTTGTGTGAGGAATGCAATATTATTCACATTAAATTTAGATAAATTTGATGTTTTTAAATCAAGTGAGCCTTGATCTAACTATGTTGAGTGTGCTTGAGTGCATGTATTCATGCATGCATCTTATCCAGGATATGTGGATGAAACTTCCAAATGTGCTTTGACGCGGTTGAAGGGTCTTTTTCTGTAGGCTGTGCTGTGTCAGAGGAGGTAAAAAGCCTAGGAAGACAAAGAACACTCAGCTCTCTTGTGCACCGTCACGCTGTGGAGACAGAACACATTCCACTGGCAGTCTATACAAACCTGTGGGCTTCTACTGTCATTACTGCAATTTACAAACATTCCCCAAGTAGCTGCAAGAAACGGCAGTTGACGATGCTACTTGTAGTGACTTGGAGACAACTCAGGCCTTGAAGATTGAAAGTACAATCATGATTGTTGCAGATTGATATACCTTGAGTTTTTAGCTGTGGGGAGGGGACTTGTAGTTTATCATACATGAATGTACAACCATACGTATTACATACTGTATGCACAAGGGTTTGAGCATACAGCACACATCTAACATACACACACAGTGTGCCAGGTGACACCATGTGCTAGTTGGGCCCTGCAGGGGTCAGGGGCCACATTTCTCCAGAAAGCTGAATGAAGAAGGCTCTGGGAACAGGGCCTTGCTATACAAACACTGTGACTTTAATAACAAAACAGAACGTGTTTGCACTGCCACCAGCCCCAATTTCCCCCTTTTTATTGAGGGTTTCACTGTCAGAGGGTGGGAAAGTGTGTGTGTGAGTGTGCGTGCATGTGTGTGTTTCTCCCCTGGGTCTGTCCTAATCCCTGATGGTCTGCGGTACCTAATTGATTCTGTGCTGGAGGGCTTTTTGGAATGCAATGTAATTCATGGTGTCTTTCATGTGTTTCTGTGTGAATGGGCACATGCAGCCGGTTCATGAGGTTCATATTTTAACTTCTTAATTTTGTTTGTGCCATCTGTCTGCAACTCTCAGGGCTAACAAAACAAGCTAGAGAAGTCCAAGTCTCTGTGGAAAGTCCTCCAAGAGGCCTGTGATTTTTATCTCAGAGAATAAGATTTGTAGAACCCCCACATACTTCAAAAGAAGCATCTGGGTCACCATCAAACTTAATCAAATGCGGCCATGTTAAGATGAAACTAAACTGTGTGCACCTCCTTCCTTCTCCTCCTTTCTTTCTCTTCATTCTCCTGTCTGGGAATGTAAATGGAGGACAAGGAGCAGATGTTTTTAAAGTGGGCCCATAAAAAGATTTTGGACAAGAGTAAAGATGCAAACGTCCCATTTAGTAGATTAGTCCATTAGTGGGTTAACATGAAGCTCCTGGCAAATATCTGGCCAGCGCATGTCAAGGCATTTACAGCTCAATCAAAGTGCAATGACCTGACATATGAGACATGCCTTTATCATCAGATGTGTGATAAAGTAGGGGTTGGTAGGGTAGCATAGCGAGTAGGAAGATCACCCTTCACCCTCCAAGGATGCTGTTCTGTAGCTAACTTGCACATTGATCTCTATGTGGAAGGGGGGGAAAGCAAAAACAAAGTTTACCTACGCAGAGCAATAAAGCATCTCTGAGAGGCCGATTTGATCGACATCCATAGGGAAATCGCATCGTGATATATTATAGTAGCTTGCAATCCATGTTGAATTTCCACGCAGAACATTCAACATAGATGTTTACATTCACTGCTTTCAGTGTGTAACTTTCCTGCTAACCCACCCCTAACAAATACATCCAATCATGTCATGCATGGTCATTTACTGTGATTGATGTTTCCCTGCTTTCCACTGTTAGAAACCTCACATTACAACCAGAGGGGCATGAGATTGGCTTAGCATGCTACTTTTGTAAACAAAGAACTGAATTTGTTACAAAAAAGGCTCCACTTCGATGATGTGGAACTGTTTGGATTTGCTACATCACACTTCTGAAAGCATCGTCATTTGTAAAAAGCTGAAACCTTAAATTTGTGTGGCTCAACATCTCGCTCTGAACAAACAGCCAAACAACAGACTTGTGTTGCCTTCAACATAGGAAACATCATATTTATGAGTTGAGTGGACATGAACAACAACAACAAAATGGTAAATTTGGCTGTGAAAGTCTTCAATGATACATACCCGAGTTGTCGAACTTTTTAGGGGCTGGATAGCATGGAAGCTGTGTCAACAATTAATAGTAAAAGTGATGCATTTTATGTTATTGTTTTACGCTCTTTTATATATATTTTCACTTTTTGTTTAACTTTTAGTTGTCATACTTTTGTTTTTTTTAATAAATTATAACAATTGCATGATGCGCATTTTCACTTTATTCTGCTGCTGCAGCAAAAACAGTCTGTGTTGCTTGAAGTAACACAGCATTTTGTAATTTCTGACCCAAAAGCCTTGAATGCGTGACAAATCCTACTCATGACTTTCAAACTCTGAGCTTACAAGCACTTGAAGAGAGTCATTGGAGAGAAGCAGTCTACATGAAAAGCCCGCAGAGCTGCAAAGCAAATCCTGGCAAGAAGAAGTGGTTGTTGTAACAGTCAACCTAGCAAAAGATGGTTCCTATCAAAACAGTTGAAAATGAAGGTTACAGTAGTGGTTCATAGTGGTTGACCCTTGTTACGAAATTTTCGAAAACTGCTATTCCACAACTGTACTCTCAATGCCGCAAGAAAATAACAGGCCAACTTGTACAATGTACAATTTACAATTTTACAATGTACAATTTTTTGCGACGATGAGTGATTTATGGTGTAGTAATACTTCAGAGCTCCATTTGAGTCTTACTATTCTCCTGATTCATGATTAGAGGCTGTGCTTTTTTTACCTTGTGAAACTAGAGTTGATTAAAATAAGTCTGAAAACATACTTTAACTGATCCTGATGGTCTTTAAGTTACTCTTTACCTTTTAATGAACTCACATTTTGTGAGTGGCACACTACACTCTATCAGTTTTCAGTAAAAAAATCAAATGTAGCCTCAGAAAAGGAAAAAGAAGTATTGTGATTTATATCCTGAATTGTGAAAATACCATATGATTTTTTTTGTCAATATCACCCACCCCTAAATGTGTCAGATTAAAGAATTTTCCTCCTTCTAAATATGAACTTGTCTTGATCCAAGTTTCCAACCCTTTCCACCCCCTGGATGCCTCTCCTGCCATCCAAGTGAGTTAGCACAGAAGGTCAAACCACTCGTTTGTCATCAACCAAACTCCTTTCTTAGAGTTAAACTGGGAATGAGACCTCTGACCTACACCCTGGACAGTTGGAGCTTGACCACATCTACACTAAACATAACATAACTTAACACTAAACATAGACGACACCGTTGAAACGCAGAGTTCCTGATAGTTGTTTATAGTTTCAGTGGTTCTGAATGGTGCTCTGAAGCGAGGTACATGAAGTGAACAGCAACATGACTGATTTCAACTGTAGCCCTACGCACAGCCCTATTTGGAGGCCTGTGTGTAGTTAGTGAGGAATGCCCCAGGTCTAGAAGTGGAATAAATCACAAACTGGTTTTCCTCTCTTTCCTCCCCACCTCCCCTTTGTCCTCTTCTTCTTGACCTTATCTTTTCTGCCTCCTCCAACTCCATGCTCCTCCTTTTTTGTCCTCCTCTTTTCTCCTTTTCACCTCAAGCCTCCACACTCCAGCCTTCTTCCTCCTCTACTTGACTTCATCTTTTCTGCCCGCTCCAAGTCCATGCTCTGCCTCCTCCCTCTTCTTGTTTCTCCTCTTTTCTCCCCTCCCACATGCTTTGTGGTGTAGGAGACTGCTGGCCATATTTACAAAAAGCAAAGCAATCCGATACTGCTGGAAAAACTGAAAAAAATAATTCTTTAGTGCCTGTAATTGAAAACAGGATCACAGCAAAGTCCGGTGACTCATTCTCTGCTTTTGAATTTCTAAAATGAATTTGGCTTTCTTGTGGACTCAAAGGAAACACATTATTCATGCTAATTCCATACCATAACAGGATCTGACATGTGGGAAAACTTTGTACAGAGGAGCATGACATGAGGATTGACATGATGTATGGAGCACACTTGGTTCCAGGAAACTTATGAGAAAGTGGCAGTGCTTTTGTTCCATGCTGTCCAAGTCATGAACCACAGCTCACAGTGATTGCCAGTCACACCGATATAGCAGTATGATGTACCTGCTCAATTAAAACTCAGCTTTCACTTTTCTGGGGCAACCAAATGATTTAAAGAGTTGTTAGAGGTTTCCCATTGAAACTCACCATCTTGAGCTGATACTGTTGGTGCAGTTTCATCTGATGTGCAGGATGACAGTTAGGGGTGTGATTTTTTTTTTTTTTTTTTCTCACATCGCTTTGCCTGTCAGCCTAATGTGACAGAGCCCGACTGGAACCAGACCGAACAGTTTAGACGTGAGCACATTCATGTCCAAACACGCACATGCCGTCCACAAAACATATCAGCTCCCCGATGTTCCTGTTTGGTCTGTCCGAGTTCGTATTTGGCCTGGGATGAGACTATATTTGGTCCGACCAGGCCAGTATTTTGACTTTCTCGCCCCTGGGTTTGATACAGTTGAGATAATGTCCACCAGCAGCTGCTAAGCTTCCACAGCCAGACATTTCTCATGGAGGTCAAACGTCACCTAACATTTATAAGGTCATGTTCCAACTGGCTGTCTCCAGACACCTGTGTTTACTGGCCAAGAACCATTAAAGCACCTTGGCAAGACAATGTGGAAGTGTTCCACCATCACACCAAGAGCACATCTATATTAATAGTATAGGTAGGATAGTATTTAGGGGTTAATAGATCATAGTGGTTCATGAAGTCAGTGAGTTTAAAAGACCTCGGCAGGACCCTAGATGAATTTTCACTCCTGAACTTTCTGATTTTATTCACTTACAATCCAACGGCACTAGATTCTATAAAGATGAAAACACGTGGACAATATGCTTTACTCGAAACCTGATATTCTCTTATCACCATCGCCACGTTGTTGGACTAGTTTATTGGCTATGGAGACAAGATCCCATTGGTTTACTACCAGTAAGGAAAGTGATTCACTGTCATTATTGGGGTGAGCTGGGTTTCCCACAGTAGTGGTCCAGGACTTGGCATAGTGAGGCCTGTGTGCCTTTGTGTGTTGTGTTTTTGCCAAGTAGTTTATAGTGTTTGACACTACTTTGACCTGCACAGATGGACAGTATGTATTCAACAAGGACAGTTAACGATGCTTTAAGGAGCCTTGCTTCTCTTGGAAACCAGACGATTGAGATGCAGGACACATTAAACTCTCTCCCTCTTACTTGCTCTCACTCTCTCTCTCTCACACTCACACACACACACACACACACACAGCTGATTGAAATGCTAGTGAGAGTTTCTCCGTACACACCAGGAGATTAGTGTATGTTTACTATTTGTTAAACAGACCAGACAGCTTGTTAGAATAATAGCCCTCTCTAGTCTAAGGCAGCCATATTCTCAACACCCTATACGGGTACTTGAACAAGGAAATCGGGGATTTATTTCAGGGTTGTACACATAAAGCTTCTAAGAATTGTAATACTGAACCAAGATGATGGGCTAGAAACTTGGCCATGACCTAAGGAAAAATCTAGGCCTGTTTTCAGCAAAGATTATACTTTAAAGATCATCTATTTTCTTACAATAGAACCAGGCTGTGGGTCATTCATTTTGCTATTTTGCGGATGTGGCTGCTATTGGAAGATATTTGACTACACTGAGGTCAATATCTCAACAGTATCTGTTCACTCCATTCATTCTATGTCCAGTCCCTTTGATGCTGTGTTGGTCTCCTCCCTCAGGCCAAGCCCTGTTGTATCGGCCTTGCCTGCCAAGGTGTGCTAGCTGCTAGCCAGCATCTCAGCTTACAGCACATAGCTGGCATAGTGGAGGAGAGGAGAATGGAAAAAGGAATGAAGGGGTGAGGTGGAGGTAAATGAGGGCAAAAGAGGTGAGAGGAGGGAGTGGAAGAGCAGAGAGGAAGAGAAACTAGAGAACAATTGTAAGGTTATAGATAAAAGCCGAAAGGAGCAATAGAAGAGAAGAAAGGGGAGAGGGAGTGATGTGAGCGGAAAAGAGAAGGGAGTCAAACAGGAATCGAGAGGGGAAAGAAGAGAGATGATGGAGGAGAGGAGAAACAACAATGGAGGAGAATGACAGAAGAGATAGAGGACAGAATCTGAGTGGAGAGAGGAAAAGGGTGAGGTTAGGAGAAAGAAAACGTGAGTGGATTTAAGGGAGTGGTAGAGGTGGAGAGGAGAGGTGGAGGGCATGCAGTAAGTTGCTGACTGATTGTTGGAACAGGATGGGGAAGTGGTGAAGGAGGCCAAGAGAGCTGCTTCCATAGATGGGTCTCTTTGACACACACACACACACACACACACACAGAACAAGTAGCTTCTACATACACATAATGAAACACTTAAAAAAGTAGGACTTGATGTTGAATATGAGCTAGTGTTAAGTTTCTGTCCACTGCAATGTTATTCCTCACTGAATTTCTGTCAAAACAACACAGTGTCAATGTTGATTATGTTGGCTTGGCATTACATTAATGCCATTCCCTGTTGATTTCATTCCCTACGTGATGGAGAATTGAATGGGATTGGCTGGTTGTCTTGATTTCTTCTTGTTTTTTGTTTTTTTTTGCTGTTTGTCTTGATGCATAGCAGGCCACGTGCTTCGGAGCAGAATTTGTGCCTCTGCTGGAATTCAATAGCTGTTCAATTCTTGGCTGCCTGCCCCGACCACACCAGGGGAAGGTGTGTGTGTGTGTGTGTGTGTGTGTGTGTGTGTGTGTGTGTGTGTGTGTGCGTGTGTGCGTGCGTGCGTGTGTGTGTGTGTGTGTCTTCAAAAGAAGGAGCGAATGAGTGTGTATGTGGCCATGACGACCACCATGCACACACTGAA
>OOFE01017649.1:0-18500 GCA_900323365.1 Monocentris japonica | reverse complement strand
ATTGTTCTGACAGAGCTTTTACAAAGCTTTATGATGCATGCACCCTTTGGACTCCAGCAAATGTCTGTCTTCACAACTGCAGCGCAGAACCATTTATCCTCCTCTGTGGCGGTGTTCATCAAAGTGCTGGACATAAACGACAATGTGCCAAGGCTTGCAAGAGATTACCAGCCATATATCTGTGAGGGGACACAGGCGGGAGAAGTATGTATATTATGATGCATTGATGTTGTGATTTATGTAGCCTTGCAAAGAAAATTCCAAAGACTGTGGATGATAAAAAATATCATATTGCATCATATTGCAATATGATAAAAAATATCATATTGCATCATACTGCAATCATATGCTATCATGTGATCCAGCACATCTTTCTACATATAATATGACTCACATGAAAATGCTTGACTATTGTCCAGCTGCGTATCATGGATTCATAACATGGTTATACGTGGGCTGCTGCATCGTAGATTCTGAGTGTCACATTATCCGATAGAGGAAAGATGAAGACTGTGTTTTATTGTGCAACCTTGAATGTGTACGTTTCCATGTCCCTGAAAAAGCCGCTGAAATGTGTTGTCTGTATGTGCCTTTTTGTGTCTCTCAGCTTATTCAGCTGCTCAGTGCTGTAGATCCAGACGACCCCGCGGAGGGACACCACTTTTACTTCTCTATGGTCCCTGAGAAGCACATCAATCCAAACTTCACCATCAGAGATAATCAAGGTTACAATCAGATTATAAGGCAAATCTGCCCTAACTAGCAATTTTTATGTAATCCCTCAACTTGTACATCCCGATCCATTATGTCCTTCCATCCTGTCCTTGTATTGTTCACTGTTATAAGAAAGTATGTTGAATCCACTTTTGGTGATTCAGCGTACTTTCTTTTTATGAGCTGTACAACCAGATGAAACCATCGTAAAAAGCTCTACTCACATGCTGGTGCGCTGCTGCTACACCCCCTAGAGACATTGCTTGGGCAATCCTGCTGTATAAATGCATGGCAGAGGCAGAATGAAGGGACCTTTACAATGGTTGCCGTGATAAAGTGCCAAGCAAAGAGACTTGGCTTGACTCCACACTGGACCTCCAACCTACAGTCTCTCTCACCATAAGGGCACCGGGGAAATCATTTCTTCACCAATCTAAGAGTTTTATTACGAATGTATCCACTATTTGAAAAAAATGAAGCCTACTCTGATAAAAAAGGATTGCTGATGTGGAAATAAAACTCATTATGGAAACTACAATTACATTATTAGATATTTTACAGACAGTTTGGGAGATTCGTCTATATTTTTTGAAATACGAGGTCATTCAGGTACCCATCAGGGATGTATAACACATTGGAATGAATCCCTCAGTTGTAGTTTTTGTACATAAAAGCCTCTTCAGTGAGTAAATAGAAACAAAATAGAGTACTGACGTTGTAGTAGAGGGGGCAGTAAATGGGTAGTCCTGTTAAAATGGGCAGGACAGATGTCTGACAGTGTAGAATAAGTTAGAATCAATGTATGCACATGTGGTATATGGGTGGTTAACCAGGCATGCACACCAGTCCAGTCAGCAACCAGGGAATATGAATAATGAATTAGGGATGAACACTAATGAAACATATTTCTATATACCCTGAGGCATATTGGACTACAAAAACATATTGTTTAATGTCTGGTGCAAATTCACTGAAACACCGTAGTTGTAAACACGGAAAATCAGATGTGACAAGCTCCTTGGGTCTCTTAGGGAGCTTGAATTGCCTTTTAAATCACATTTATTGTTAATGTTATTCAGCTTACCTTTGAACTCCACGCTCACCAAACACCAGCTCTCACCGTGCGCCTCTTAATCTTGACACCATCTTCTCCACAACAGACAATACAGCTGGCATTGTGGCACGCCGGAGTACTTTTACCCGCAAGGATCGTACCCAGTACCTCCTGCCTGTGGTGGTGACGGACAGCGGCACGCCTGCCCTCTCTAGCACCAGCACGTTGACCATCAACGTGTGCAGCTGCCAGCCTGCCGGCCATTGCCCCACGGGTGGGGTGGAGGCCCTAGCTCTGTCTATGGGTGTCAGCCTCCAAACCTTGCTGGGTCTGCTAGTCTGCCTAGCCACACTCACAGGTGAGGAAAGAGGGTTTTGTATATATGTTAAGAAGCATTAGTGAATATTATGATGGTGCATATAAGACTTTCTCAACTGTATTGTTTCATTAAAGAGTTATTCTTTTTCAGCGGATCTGTTGTGTTAGTGTGAGCTAGAGCAGTTCCACTTCACATCGTCTTGGCAAGTATATAAATGTGTGGTAAACAACAGGATTTCTCAATAATTTCCCTTCCTTTTGAATTCCCCTTTCAAAACTCACCAGCGTGCCTTTAACACACGTATAAAATGCTGAATGCTTGCAGAACAATCATGTCTGGTAATGAGCATATTGGTTGCAATATATCAGAAGCAATGCCATCTTGGGGCATTGATGGGTTTGCATAGCGAAGAGCTGTATTATGACCTCGGCTGCTTTGTGTTGTCCCTGTGCCCATCACATGAAAGATTAATGACAATACCTACTATGCTAACATTCTGTCGGATGAGTACAATACCCAGTGAACACAATGCCAGAAAGTAAACACTATGATACATTGCTATTTAGCATTCTCTGCAATGAGAGGCAAGGAAAACAGTTCTTCCTTTCTGTGTGAGCGGAAATAATAATGATCACTTACAACCTAATTTGCCCTCGTCTTGATTTTTGCATCCATCCCCAAATAACAGAAAAATCAAAACTGGACATGTTCCTTTTTCCAGTGCACTTATACATTCCAAGTGCGCCCTCCATCAAGCCCTCTAGATGCTCTAGCCTTGCTAAGCTCATGCCCTGGTGTTTAGCTGTAATGGTTTCCCGCTGTGCTGTGTGTCCAGTGCTGTCCATTCTAATGCTGATGGTGAGGAGACACCGGCGGAAGCAGCAAGAGGGCCTGGAGGTGAAGGAGCTGGAGCTGCCTGAGAGGGTGTCGCAGAAGATGCTGTGTTATGGAGAACCAGGGGGTGGAGGGGCAGACCTGGACGTCTGCCAGCCCGTCCCCCTGCGCCCCCACCCCAGGAGAAGAGAAAGGAGACTCCGGAGGGAGGACGTCGCGGCCAGCATACGGATGTCCCTCCGCGAGTCCCACCTCATCGGCCCCGAGGACGAGGTCTTCAGACAGTTTATTATGGACAGGCTGGCGGAAGCTGACCAGGATCCTTACGTCCCCCCGTTCGACTGCCTCAGAACCTACGCTTATGAGGGGGCGGGGTCTGCCACGGGGTCCCTGAGCTCACTGGAGTCCTGTAATTTTGAGCCTGACGCCGAGCAACCTTATTGCAGCCCCAGAGCCAACTTGGTCAGACTTACACCATGGTGTGGGGGAGGAGAGGAGGAGACCACCTTCTGAAGGACACCTCTGAGACAGACAGACAGACACAAATCAAATATATGCATCTGTGACAAAAGGAGCACATAAGAGTACATGTGAACAGTGTGACTTTAATTATTACAGTTATTACAGTGTCACAATATTACACTCATTGTATAATACCTATTACTGACTTGTGATACTATTTACAATATCATCCACTTCTCATCATGCTACCGCTTGACATTTTGGTTCATAGTGACTGGTATGTGTATTGGAATTTTACATTATGAATTCATATAAAGTATACTTCCCATGGTTTCTATGGCGACTTATTTTTTCCAAATAGAGATCTTATTCGTCCCCTTCAGACGGACCTATTGATCTGCAGAGAGTATCCATTAAACATCATAAACATAAGCATTGTGCTGTATGACGTGGCTTTCTGCCTCCTGAGCAGTCAACAGAGACCCCATCACGCTGGTTATGTCAGCCAATCATCAGCAGGGAGCACACGGGTGACCCGAAGCGCCGGCAAAATAGGTGCACGATAAGAGGTAGAGAAGAAGAAAAGAGAGCAACGGATTGATTTGAAAAAGAAAATGAAACACTTGAGAAACAGAACAGCATGAGCGCAGTGGAAAAAGAAGGTACATAATACAGAAAGACTGGCTCTCTGCTTTTTTTGTGGTCAGTTACAGTATTATTAGCAAATGAATGCTTGAGGTTGGTTGTGTGGGTGGTTCTGCTCCAGGGGTGACTGGAGGCAATTACATGGTGATAAACTCCAGCCCAAATACTATGGAGGCTGTTTGTTGTCTGAGAAGATCAATGTTTGGACCAGAGAGAATATAGTTCTCACTGAAGATAGAACTGAATTTCTTATGCAAGCCCTTGTGGAATGTGTTTGGGATGTAAGAAAGAAAATGTGGCAAACAGCAAACAAATAATTGCTATCTTTACAGTTTTTCCTTTTGCCGCAGTGGTTACTTGTATGAGTCGGTGCATCACTTAGCAAGACAATTTCAAAGGCATCGCTGCTACTCGGTGTGAACTTGAATAGCTTCCACTGCTGGAAACAATCCATCAGCCCAATGCTTTTAGACTAAATCATAGTATTACAATGATTTCTATAGAAGCAGGTGTTCAAAAAAAATAGTCTTTTTTAAGTCCTTTCAAACCAATTCCTGCAGTCCAACACGTCGGACATTGAATTTTCTCATGAGGTCTCTGTTGTAATCTCTTTCTCAATAGCACCTTAACGTCTACTGTCATTCAGCTCCTGGTGTCATTTAACCTTCTGAATTTTTGTCATTACCCATGGTGAATATCACGGGTAATTTAACCTAACAGCCCTTTTCTTTGTGTAATTATGTCCATTACAGTGATGTGAAGGATTTCACTCTGTCAACTGTCTCTTTCCTCTGCTCTCCTTCGCAGGTTATAGATTCAGCTCTTCCTTTCAAAACCAGTGCCAAACCCATCACAGAGCACAGTGATGCTCACTAGAGGGGCTTTTATACGAGCTCTCATTTGGCAGACAGCAGGCTGATTGAAAAGATGGCTGAAAAAAAAAAGAAAGAAGAAATTCAAGAAAAAAATGCGATATGTGTGCAGTGAGGTCTGGATAAAGAGAGGTTGGCTCATTTGATCATGTGAACATATGATTCAGAGCATTATAATGGGTAAATAGTGTATGTGTCTAATAGCTGACCATCCATCATCTTGGAGGTGAGAGTGACGGGAACAGGCGAAATGACATGACATTTGGAAAGACTGTCACCTACTTTGACATAACGGCTGCTGGCATGACAGTAAAACTCACTATTGAATAGTATTGATATATCGTATTGAACTATATATATATATATTTAGCCTTTAACTTACAAAGAAGTATACATAAACGTAATGCAATGTTTTCCAACCAAAAAATAGATATACAGTATGTGTTGGAAGTGAACTACAACCTCAATGCATTTGGACAGTATTCTGAAATAGCACGTAGTTAGCAGCTAGCCACTATCCGTTGTTGCTGATTGAGCAGTGATCCCAGTGATAGCGCACCTCAGCCCAGTGAAGCTGAAGAGCCCAGCAAGTGATTGATCAGGAACATGATCAGGACTGAGACTTGATATTAAGATACACATTACACGTCACAAAGGTCAACATTTAACTGTGCTCACTTCACTGTAAAATTTAACTTTAAGTTTCATGTGAGAGCCCCTTGTACAAGTATTATGTGAATGTTAATATTGTAGTATTTACAGAGTACATTTCCTCCAGGTATTTCCAATGACACCTTGAAATATAATTAATAAAGAAAGATGTTGCACAATTCATTGAGCAAAATATGGAATTGGACGTTTGTTTTGGGGTGTTCATCACAAGCTAATAAAATTGGTAGATCTCTGGGAATAATATGCAGTCCATCATACAAGACAGTTGAGTTTGATATCACACCACAAAGCAACCTGAACATCCTCAGGGCTGTTAGTGGCTTCAAGATCAGTTGAGAGCTCTAGTTTCAGAAAATCCTCTCCCTTTGACAATAAAACAAAAATGAATTAAAAAAAAATGGATCTGTTTAAGTTATTTAATGCTACCTGTGTAATTCTGTATTTATTACTAAGAACTATACTTCATGCTGCCAAAAAAATCTGTAAAAAATGATTCCAGTGGCTCAACTGGTACAGGTGCACTCCAGGTATGTTAGCAGCTGGGATGATTTGGCCTTCTTGGCTCGGAGTCAAAGAGCAAGGGCGTCTTTCTAGGCCCACGTTCAACAATCAAACAGGGAGAAATCCATCATAGAAGAGGAAGAGATACCAATTTCTCTACCAACAGTAGCCTCAATAGACCAGAATGCAACGCAGCCACAAAACATGTGTTTTGAGTAAGGGGCGCAACTGTCGCTTTTTCTTGACTCTTATTATCATTACTCCTCTCTCCTCCTCCCAGAAAAACCAACAGCTAAATACAACAAGTCTAGGCACGTTCTCGGGGGGTTGTCAAAAGGCATTCTGGGAGTTGTAGGAAATCACTATCTGAAGTTGAAGTACACAAGTGGATACAACACAAAGGTAAATTACATTAACATTTAATCACAAAATAACTCCTGGAATGTATTGAGCATCATAGATTGATGATACATAACAGTGTAACAGTATATGAGGTTGGAGGTCGAAACTGACAAATATGGCTGCTTATGTTTGCGGGACTGGTAAATAATTCCTGTAAAACCCAGGAAGCAGGAATTTGAGGCACCAGGTCTGTTAGTTGCTATTTCCTGAAATGAGTGAAAAGCAGATTTACCAGACTGGCTGGAGAGTCCTAGAGCAGGATACTGAATCCCTACCGACTCCAGGGGCCGCTGTTCTGTAGTATGTATGAAAAAATAACAATACATGAATAAAAACAACAGCGAGGGAAGGTGATGTCTCGTGAAGGTGGTAGCAAGAAGTGAACCTTTGTGTGAGTATATGAGCTTACTACTGGTTTACCATCCATTCATATACTTCAATGTCCATTCCAATAGATTTATTTGACATTTACTGTATTTTTTTATTCCAGTTTGTGTTGTGGTGATATAAATCCTATGAGATAAAAGTGGGTTTTGGACCCAGGCCAGTTTACATAAACCTTTATGTAAACATTGAAAATATTTGAACACGTAACTTTGCCTTTTAAGACAAGTAGTTGTCTTGTAAAGAATTCAACTTCAAAGGTTTCCAGCAGGAACCCTAAGAGCATTCAAAGAACATTTGAAACTTTTTAGTTGGCGCTCGAAATCTTTCTCAAGCATTTCTACATTTTGCTTCGCCGTAATTGTGAAAATACTGAAGCTGGCACGAAACAAATGAAAACTCAAACAAACTGATGTTAAATTGAAGCAACTAAATGACACAAATCACAAATGTCCCTGATTCCTATCGATGGCAGAGGTTGAGGACAAGCTCAGCGAGAGCTCTGATATCAGGAGACACTGTATCTCCCACATATCTGCACATGCCTCAGGGGAAAAAAAGTTGTTTTTCTCCACACAAGCCATGGACATTTTCATTTACTTAATATATATATTTAAGCCATTCCCATTGTCAAGCCATTGAAATGAGAAAGAAATACCTTCCACTTATCATTCATACCACATCCACTTGATCTGATTTCATATTGTTCTTTCCTAAGGTACGTAATGTGAAGCTGCTATTGTGGAATACCAAAGGCCCCGGGTCCAAAGTGAAAAGTCCCATTAATAAAGAAGAGATTACTTTCACTTGCTGTCAAGGCCCTCTGCCTGCTAAAGGATTGATGCTCTCACATTAAATCAGCCCCTTGAAAGATCCTGTGCATGAATGCCAACTGTATAGGTAATTTTTCTCTTTCTATCATGTTTCACTTTCAGAGAATGTTCAATGAGTTATCAAGGTATTGATATCAGGAATTTGCTTTGTTTGTTTCTAGGTATGGCCATTTTTTAATAAGTGGCCATTTGTTATTTATTTCTAAGCATGCTTGCATATTTGTAAATTCCTTCCTTCCTTCCTTCCTTCCTTTCTTTCTTTCTTTCTTTCTTTCTTTCTTTCTTTCTTTCTTTCTTTTCTCCATTTCTCCCCTCAAAGCCACAGGGCTTGTTGTTCACTTTTAGTTGTTAGAGCCATCATTCAAAATGCAGGGCTTTCTTCTGACGGGCAGTGAAGCAGGGAAATGAGAAATGACTTGCACAGTTTAGCTCCTCTTCATTTTCCCTTGCCTTATTATTATCAAACACATGCACGCGTGTGCTCACATACACACACATGCGTTCAAGTGCACACATACAGACACACACACACACACACACACACACCTGTCTGCATGCACTTTCACAGGTGATTAGTGAAGTCTCCTTAGCAAAAAGACACCCAAATCTGTAAAGCTGTGAGGGTTTTTTGTCAATGTCCACACTGCATGACATACAGCTAGTAGACTTTGACAGTGGGGAGGAAAAGTTCTGGCACACCACTAATTAGCTGTCATTCATAATTGATTAAAGTCCAAATATAAATAATAAATGGGAATTGAATTTTATTTGGGATGTATTGTCATTTACACTTACCTTGGTCACGGCTCCGACTAGATGTAAACATGGCTGCATGATTGCGAAATAATTTGCCAATTGCATTTAGTTAATCATTTTAAAGGGCAAAGAGAGGCTGGAGTTGTCACCAGGCTCCACTTCCCCAGCCAGTTCTTCTGTCCTCAGTTTCTTCTAATGCTCCTCCAAATATTGGCTGTGAGCAAAGGATGAATCAGGGTAGGCTCGGCTTTGTTCTTAAGACAGCACTCTAAAATTTGACACGGTCTTGATCTTGTCTTGAATATGTTTGTCTTGAACACTTTTGTATTTCTGCCTCACTTTGGATCTGGACTTGCCTATAGGACCAGTGTTGGTTTTTTGTACTGTAGGCTTAGCAGAGTTGCCTTGGCTCGAGTCCTAGGATGGATTTGATCTCTTTCTTAACCTTGCCTCAGAAGACTAATATTTGTGTGTGTGTGTGCAGGCGCGTGTGTATGTGTGTGTGTGTGTGTGTGTGTGTGTACATTTAAATCCGTTACTGTACACAAGCAATTTCAATAATTAACACCAGCCAACCGCCAGTCACTTCTTGCATTTGGAGAGCCTGTCTCCATTGTGTATGCACGTATTGTGGGGAGTGTGCTCTCCTAGTCAAAAAAAGAAAAGCCATCGATGCAGTCCTCAGAAGTAGCACATCATTAATAACGGAGGGACCTTTGAAGATCCTGCATAAATGTCTAATTAGGTTTGGTAACCTTTAGGAAACTCAAGTGGGTGAATACTAAACAGGCCCGGAGATCTTGTACTGCATGGCAAAGTAAGCACTCAACATGTGGGAGAGTGCACTGACATTGAGGAGGTTTGTTCCCCTGCCTGAAAGGGCATGCAATTTAAGCCACATTACAAGCGCGTCTGAACTCATTGGCCAATTTCGGGCCAATTTATCGTAGTTAACCATCCTGTGTATACACGTCATCATGGGGAGGGGAAAAGAGATGCTGAGTGTTTTTTGTCCTGCCCTTCAAGCTGTGTGGATCATTGCCATAGTTGTGCTGCACAACTGTGACAGGGATGGCGTGGCATTTAGCAGACGTCCAAAGTCTGAGTATTCAAGCCACCGTGAATGTTTACAGTGTGTAGTTTACAATACAGTGACCTAGCAAAAATGATGGTGAGAAAAGCAGCACACAGTAACACTACATTTCAATGGCCTTTTTCCCATGTAGTAACCTGTGTATTAAACTATCAGTAATAATTCTGTATTAGTATGGTTTTAATACAACCCAAAATGCAATCACAATTTTATCATACAGTATTAATTTGTGCTTCCATTACTTTTCCATAGGTTAATAACACACTGGAATGAGGCAATTGTAAGTGTTACTAAAGCAGCTTTTGTTGTAGTATTGGTAGTAGCAGCTATTAAAGGACTACAATGACTTTTTGGGAACTCGATCCGTTCCCAAACTTACCTTTTATGTGATGAGGACTGGCAGAAAAAAACACCGACATTGTCTCTGGATAACTAAAAGGTCTATCTTCTTACATTAGATGATGCTAGTTGCCTACAGGCTCTTAACATACTGCATGCTCATATGTTAGTATATGAACAGGACAGAGAAATCTACCAGAGACACAAGAGATGGTGGTGCTCCTCTGCCTACATCGAAAAGATAGCTTGACCGACAAGCCAGTTTCCCAAAAAGTCAGTGTAGTCCTTCATGGCCTCCCTATTTGAAACATGATCACCCTACGATGTACTTTGTTTCTGTTCTGACTCTGTAGTTTATAGACGTTTTCACTTTCAAATGATTAGACTGAACTTTTGATATAAAGACTAATGGTGTGACATGACTTTTACTTCCATTTTGATTCATTAAAACGATTTGTTTTATGTTAAGATAGGTTATGAAAGTTGTGAAAAGCTTATTTTCAAAGTTTAAACCAAATTTATATGGCCAGATTACTGTAATTTCAGATTGGGTCTTTAGATATTAATATAATGTTGATAATTCCTGAAAACATTTTATATATAATACGTGAATCCCCCCAGAATATTGCACCATATTGTATTTCTGTTGGTACATTTTTTGTCCCCCATCACATCCTGCACATTTCAGACTTTCCACAAATTCTAGAAAGTGAAACTCAGGCTGTCCTGGTGATGAAACTTTCCTTCAAGCTAAACCTATATAAGCATACACATCCAAAAACACACACCACGAACATATGCACACACTCACATATATTTACTGTATGCACACACACACACACACACACACACACGCACGCACGCGCGCGGCTGTCAGAACACTGTGTAAAATCAGAGGCGCTGTTAATGGAGGCGGACAGCTTGGCGGCTGCTTCATCAAAGTGCAGAGGAAATGCAGATCTATGTCCTGCAGGATGCTGGGAATTGGATCAGCTTCCTTGTGTCTGCTGAATTTGAAACACATACCAGCAGGGATTAGACAGCCTTTATCGCTGAACAATGACTCTGTAATGGCTATCTACAGAAAATATTTACTCACAGGCTAGCATGTGTTGTTATGCCTATCAGGACCCCACAGTTGTTCCGTATCCAGGTATCTTTATTTAGCTGCCATGTGGCAGCCTGGAAGATGTTTTCCATGTTTGATTAATAAAAGCAGCTGTGACTTCTGTGACTTTCTGACAGTGTTAAATATCGTGTTTAAAATAACAGTAATAACAAAAACTACAAAATACTGCTGCTACTACTACCTCTAGTACTACTACTACTCATACTCCTACTACCACTACTACTACTACTACTATTACTACTACTGCTACAAAGAAGAAGAAGAAGAAGAAGAAGAAGAAGAAGAAGAAGTAGATATTCTTTCATTTAAAAGTTGACAGTCCCAATGTCCTGCAGTGGTTATGTGATAGGTACAGGGGAGGAGAGAGAGAGACTAGACCACAGAGCAAGCCCTTGGGTTCTGACCCATACAGTGTGTTGGTGCACACCTGGAGCCACCAGGACACGCTCATCGCATCATTTTTGAGGGTTCGCACATCATGGTTTCTTTGTATTGATTTAATTTAAACCTGTAATTATCTGGGAGATGAACAGCCTCATTTTACCACGGCTACCTATTTAGTGAGTGTGAGGAAAACAAGTTGGTGCTTCCTGTCATTATAGGTGTCAAAACAAGATATTACTTAGAGTAAACGCTGTAGCTTCAGCAATTTCCTCACAACAATCCACCAGATGTTTTGTCATTTGGTATCAAGGCAGTGCAGTGCATCTCCACCATTCAGCAAGGACGGGATTTTACGAAACCATTACATGAATCATTTAGAGTTGATGTTATTTGAGGCGACCCTGGGAACATTCCACAACTTCCCATTACCAGATCTTTCTTTTCAGGGTGAAGGTCAAAAATGACTTATGTTCATCCAGAAAATATTATTATAGAGAAATTAATATTATCAAAACTCACCTCAAATACTACTATGACTCCCGCAGCCATTCTCCTTCTCCTTCTTGCTTCTCCCTCCTGAGAACTAGAAAGAACGGGTGTCAACTGGTTTGCCATATTGATGGAGCCGAGGGTCTACGGAGACCTCTAATTTTCTGAGTGAACGGTCCCAGTCAGAGCTAATGATATGTTAATGCTGAATGGCAGACATTAGGGAGGCCAAATGACGGCAATCCCAATTACCTGAGGGACGTGCCTTGTGTGGTTTTGTCACGCAAACAAACTCTGTAAATACAAATAGCATGTGCAACGCCGCGCTGAAAGGACTCAGGGGTGCCTGACAAAATGTCACCGATCTGAGGAAAGAAGTGAGGAACTGAAGACCATGTAACTTATCCTCTAACACTGATTACTCCGCCATACTTTTGCTTTTGTTTAACTCTCACCAACACAAAACGACAAAACAAACAAAAATAAACTGCACCTCGCAGTAAACCTAAAGACAATTTCCATCTTCCATTTGTAATCAGCGCAGTCATGGTGGCACAATTCTGATCTTTCCAGAAATGTGGCAAATGTTGCATGGATCATTGAAAACAATGTTCAAAACTTTTGATTGTTTCCCTTGTTTGTCCTTTCGTAACTTTTTTGACACCGACATAAACTTGAGTTTGGCGTTATATTAAGGTAAAGCCTCCACATCTGTCTCAATGAGTTACATTAATGCACAAATGATGGACTATATTTTGTACATTGCACATATTCTTTAAACCGCACATTGTGAACTTTTGCACGTACACTTGCACATCTATATGGCACATATTCTTTTTATTTTATTGTTATTATTTTTCTTATTTCTTATATGTTTTCATATATTTTAGTGTGAATTTTTCTATTTTCTATTGTATTCTTGACCTTAACCTTTTACAGTACTTGCTTTTATTCTTGTTTTTTATTCTTCTCTTGCTATGTTCATTGTTATGCACCAAACACCAAGTCAAATTCCTTGTATGGGAAAACATACTTGGCAATAAAACTGATTCTGATTCTGAATGCAGGGATATCATCCACTGCGTGTTTACTTTAGCAGCGGTAGCTGTGTGGCGTGGAGGAGGAGGTGAGTTGCAAATGGCACAAGATTGAAATATGCCACAGCCGATTTTGAATTCCCAAGTTTCCCACTTGAACATATCCCCTGGTGTGGGTTTACCTGTGAATGTATCTGTTAGTATGTATGTGTTAGTGTTTGGCTAGGCTTAGCCGCAGATTGCTTTTCCCTGGCCCTTTCTAGTGTCTGCAGCATATGGCCATTGTGTTGGAGGGTAAAAGGAAATGACAGGCCATTTGAAGATGCTCTAGTCCCTGCATCATGAATAATGCAGAGGGTGCAGTGAGCAGGTTCTCGGTGCAAGCTTCAAAGTTTATCGGCCTCCCCTGTCTCCCTGGGAGAGAGACTACAGTGCTGCTGGGAGATTAGACCGACACTGAGCAGGGACCTGGTCAAACTCAATTAAATACAAGCAGGATAATTCCATCCTCTCATTGTTCCATTCCTTTTTATTAGAAAAATAAACCCTGCGCGGTCACACCTTGAAATCACAACAGAAAAGGACAACAGCCTGTGAATTATTAAGCAGGGACTCGACTGGCGTCTTCAGGTTGAGATAGTTGTTTAATGTAAAAACATGTAAATAGTAGATGGCAGAATCCGTGATCGATGAATGCCTTCATTAATTTTGTCAGACAAACGTCCAAAGATCAGCAGAGTGAGAAACGCCAGACAGAAATACACAGCAGTCTTCTCCGGTGATGGATTCAAACATGAGATGTGAACTTTATTGGAGTCATGATTTTGCATGAATTGGTTCTCAACAGATTTTCATCAAGCAGGTCAGACATTTACTTATATTTGAATACAATGGTGCATAGAAGGGGTATTAAACCACTGTTGATGGGTTTTTTGTCCCATTGATAGATGATGCTATTAGTCATTTTCATCCCAGTATATCAGCAATGGACGAAGAAAAAAAAACAATTGCCAGTTTCAATATGCATTTATTTCTCTCCATAGTCTTTTGAGATCTAATTAGTCCCTAAGCTCCTCCCGACGGCACTGCAGGCCTGCAGAAACACTCCCACCGCCTGGATGCTGTTGTTGCGTGTAACTATTTTCCATGTCTACACGATAAACAAACACTTATGCCACCCACATAGTCAGCGCTATATGAAGCCAGGCTTGGCTAATGATGATAAACCTACGTAAAAGTACAAACCGCTGCTAATTAGGCCTATGTCGATTATGGCTCATTAATGCTGATGCTGCTCTGACGTGTGTTTGCCAATCATCACTAGTGAGGGCCTCTGTGCATCATCTTCTAATTACTTTAATTCATCATTATACTGATGCTCTTAACACGGATAGTGTTGGCCATGCGGTCACGCGTTTAAAGGTGAATGCTGCCATATTGAGCCGAAGTGATTGAGAATTTAGGTTGTCATTGCAGAGGCAGGACTGTCCCCGCTTTCTTATTGTATTTTAGATGAGAACATGGCTTCATACATTTTTCTTTCAACCATGTAAGGCAATGGAGTATGGTGATGTAACAGGGTTGTATTTTTCTCTAACTTGAGAATTCAGAGCTCAAAATTCATAAAACAAGTGAAAATTGAATGCACTTTTGTACAATGACAATCTAAAAGTTGAATTCCCTTGACCAAGAATAACAATTTAAAAGATATAAAAAGATATAAAAAATAATATCGCTTTAAACAAGAAATGCCAATGAATTGTACAAATTTGAGAAAAACATCTGTGAATGTGGAGCGTGAGTTACATTTTCCTCCACAATTATCTTGTTTTTGACCTTTTTGAGATGAGCAGAATGTCACTGAAGATTTCAAAGATTCAAAGGTTTATTTGTCACGTACACATTTATAACAGTGAAATGTGTGGTGCCATAAGTCAACACTGTGCTAGATACTGCAATATAGAAATGGGTGGTTGTGTGTTTGTTTAATGTCCTGATGGCCTGAGGAAAAAAGCTCCTCCTGGATCTGAGGGGCGACCTTGAATTTCTTCAGCTGTCTTAGATGTTACAGGCGTTGCCTCGCCTTCTTGACCAGGGCGTCTGTGTGGCGTATCCATGTCAGGGCCTCAGAGATTCTGACCATTTTACAAGGATATTTAGGTTTCAATGACAGATCAATTATGAATTAATTTGAAGTTTTTGTTCTAAATTTTCATTAATTTATTCCCCATTACCCCGTTCCTGCCACTTTGACCTACTTTTACGCTCCTTGTGTTCCCAAAGGCACTCAAGCAGCAAGCTGTTGCACTCTTACACACACCTCACATGAGAATTATTTATATTGCCCAGGTCTGGGACCAGCCTGATTTGGGTGGAACTATAGAGTACACAAACCTCAGGTCTGACATTTCTCCTGCTGAAGGCACCAGAACTGTGAACACTGTTGAGAGAGATAGAGAATATAACATGGTGCTGCAACACCCTTTGATCTTCCTTTCCTTCCTTTTCTCTTTTTCAAAAGACCAGTGAGGAGAGGGGAATCATCGAGCTGATGCTGAAGTCGGGAGCCCCATTTCTCTGCCACCAACAAGCACCCCAGGATGGATGGCCAGAGTTTTTTTTTCTCTGAGATAGGAAAAAAAAAGGAGAAAGACTTGCTTTGGAATTTTGTTTCATGCTGGGTAATCGCAGAAATAAATATATTCACCCACATGCATAAATATGTGAGGACTTAGTCCCCAGATGGCTTAGAGTTAAGCTTATATTTCAACTCATTTCTCAGCCTCTGTGCTGGATTGGGGCGCAGCATACCCTTGAGGTAAATGACTTAAACACTGCAGGTAAACCCAAAGCAGCTCTGAGATCTAGTGTGGAGCAAAACAATCCTAATCTGCCGTATTCATGATGTCATCTTATGTGGTCGACCAATCGGCGTGTCTCCCCACACAAGAAAAGGCAAGGTATTTACGCTTGTTTGGTGTTTACACTGCAGCCCTAGAAAAAAAATTAATACAAATACAAATAATAATTTCTCTTCATCTTATCTCACTCATAAAGCTTAGCCATCAAAACAGAGCCATTAAAAACCATCTTGATTACAGAAATGAAATACCAAAGATAATATGAAAGTATTAATATTGCTATTATTCATTGAGCACTATAAATGGAAGAGAATAATTGCGTAATAAATGATTGCAGACACCTGTATTGAACATGGTGCCAAAAGGCTATTGCAGAAAATGATTTCTCTAACAGGCATCCAAGAGGTCAAACTCTATTAGCGATATTCCAGCAGACAATCTAAGGAAAAGCGTGTTCCTCATCTCTCCATGAGTCTCTGAAAGTAGGCCCCTCTTTGTCAGGGCAATTTGTTGATGATGCATGGTTATGATAAGAATTGAGTGAAGTGTCTGTAGCGCCCAAGGCCTCGCTAGCCTAGGCTTCTGGGCCAACATGAGTAATCAACCAAGGTCTAGATTGAGCCCCTGATAGCAGAGGGTCCCTGATTGCTCTTAAGTACCCCCAGGCTCCATGCATTTAAGACACTTTCTGCTGATTTTGACTGACAGCTAGTCTGGTCACAGCAGTTCTCAGTGCTGGATTTTACATCAGATGTCTCTGTTTGAACCAACGTCCATCTCCTTTATTGCAGATAAAATAAATCTCACATATCTATCTGAAATCTACAAGCGAATCTCTATAAAATCTCTCTATGATATCTAAAAAATCTCTGTTGGGTTTCTTAGAGGTCCTTTTTCAAACATGGAACATGTTGACATGGAAAAATGACATACAATAGTGGAGCATATTGCGTATATGACATATATACCGCAAATGCCTTTGAAGGAAACAGAAGGGAATTTCATTTTACTTCCACTACAAAATTTGGGGTATATAGAATTTAAATAGTAAAAACCTAAAAATCTGTTGAAAACCTGGTAGAAAGCATTTTACCTCACCTCCATTTTCACTTTTGATTGTTTTTCTCACATTTTTCTGAACATTTGATTCTCCCAGCTATTGTACTAGTTGCAGCTGAATGCAACTGCCCTCCCGCTCCTGTATGGTAGCTTTTCATATGCTGATTTCCAGATGCACCTCACTATATGACATATCTAGTTGACAGAGTTGATTTATCTGGTTGTGAATAGGCTATGCAAGAAGCCATGAGGTATAGTAAAATGTGAAAACTTGAGCGTGAGCACTGTTCACTTAGTTCCTGTAGGCTTGCGTGAACTGCAGTATAATGAGCACTCGGCTATCTTGGTTACTCCTGACTCATTGTTAATACTCTCAGATGTTTTCCTTTTGCCATCTTCAAAGCTTTGGAAACTATGTCAATACCTGTAAGGAGACAACGTATTTACCGGCCCAAGTGAAGATGCATAACAAGCTCATTGCAATCCATTGCATCACTGTGAATTACAGTACTGTCAATTGTATTCATGAACCTCTGAGAGCTGTCGAGCTGTAGCAACAGCCAGTGACCCTGGTCTGTCACGTTGCATCACACATCTTCATTCATAGTGCGGTTCAGCTATTGGGTGAGATTTTTAATGTGCACAATAGTGATTCCGGAGGGGCAGAAAATGGCAAAATGGAAGAACCAATGTGATTTAATTGTCAATTATGTGTGCATTCTTATGAAGTTGAAGTTTCACTAGTAAATTCAGACACAAAGCAAATCAGTGAAACTTCTACGCTTTAGACAACAGGGCTGTAATCAAAGACAATTTCAAGACCAGGTCCAAAGGGGGTCGAGACCAAGTCAAGACTAAGACCAGAGCAAATCGAGTCCTATTCAAGACCAAGGCCAAATTATTTTCCAAATGTGAAAATAATGTTTAAGGAGTTGATGAATGCAGGGAATTTTGACTAACCAATACATAAGGACCATTACATGCTATACATAGATGCAGTCCCTTAAATTGTTGTTAGTGCTGCAGAGAAAATAAACAAAGGTGGACCAAGTAGAGAAAAACGTAGGCGGATAGGCAGAGTTCAGACTCAAGTACTACAGCCTGATTAGATTTCACCTGGAATCCCCTCATCTTCAACATTACTGTCACAAATAAATTGATCAGAGTGATTCATAGACAATGCTACCTCAAAGAAGAAATACCAAAACTGAGTGGGTGAAATGCTATATGGTGTCAGCAGTAGAACAGTAAATAATCACCAAATAGTGCGCTCAAAAGCTCAACATATCCATACACATACACATATATGCACACAAAATATGTATTGTTTGATTGTCAGTGCTCACACACATCTGAGCTGACGTCGCCTCACCGAACCACAGGAGGGTGGCTCTTTAGAAGGCCGACAGTGTGCAAGCCATTTATTACACATGCCTCTGCAGAGAGTCAAGCGTGCTGCTTTGTCTCCATCAGGCCTTTCAAGTACAAAGCCTCACCGAAAAGAGACGTGAAACAAAAATAAAACTCTTCCCTCCTCCCTTTCTTGCCCCCATCTGGCTCCTTGAGTTCTACAAATACAAAGGAAGTAAAGCGGCAAATGATTGCCATTGTTAGATGTTGTCTGTCCCAGAACCCGCCCCTATTTTTTTATTTACTTTATT
>OOFE01017639.1:27314-51443 GCA_900323365.1 Monocentris japonica | reverse complement strand
TGATGCATTCAGAAGTTCTGGATCTAGGAATAGGAATATGCACAGAATGAATACTCACTGATCTAAAATGTACTCACACACACACACACACACATTGCACTTACAGAAATTCTTCTTTCTTAATCTTGGGGTTAGCCTTAATCACTTCCTTGAATATAGCTATAGCCTGAAAGAAATATAATAATTTGTGTATTGCTCATCATTTCATGCATGTTGTGTTATCTGTGATTTATCATGCTGGTTCAGGGCAGCTTTCCTCTCTGTGGTTTATGCACATCAGTTTACAGGGTCAGCGACAATAGACATCCGATATGAGGATAGTTTTTCTCTGTGTTGTCGGTATGTACCGACAAATAGATGAATGCACATTGTGTATTCACAGGCGAGCACATTTACAGTGTCAGCAGCGAAGCCTTAATAATTCAGCATCTAATCAAGAGACTGTCATACAAACCTTCATATGGCAACAGAGGGAGCATAGGGTGTGAAACACGACGAGCCATCATTCATAGTCTAACAGGAGTAGGAACGGTGTGTCTGTGTGTAACTCAGACACTGCTGGTGTAACTGTGACAAAACGTGGACAGATGACGCATTCTGCCACTGCGTTCTGGCATTTAAAAATATTACACTGCTTGGCCAAATGGAGGCGCTATAATTAAAGGTCAAAATTTCTAACTTTGAAAGACTGACCATAACTGCTACACCACCGGTCTGATTTTGATTATACTTGAGGAGATGATGCATGTTGTTACTGACTGGCTCATGGGGTGATAACATGTTTCACTTCTTCCTCTTCTTATTATTATCATTATTATTATCTGTTTGTTTGCTTGTTTGTCGGGAGGGAAGGGGGGCTGTACCTGCTGTGTGTTCCAGGGTTGTACGAATGTGGAGTTGCCGTTGTTCACTAGCAGGCTAGTCCTGGGTAGCACACAGAGTAGTGGTGTGCTGAGGAGAATAGGCTTCACGTTATCCAACCAGCCGACCACATCTGGAGAGCCCTGCACAGCACAGAGTCAGTCTCAGGATCGTGGGTTCAATCCCCACGTAGTGTAAAAAGTGTAACTTGTAAGTCGCTTTGGATAAAAGCGTCTGCTAAATGACTGTAATGTCTAATGTTAGGGGTGACAATCTCCAGGGAGTTATGACATTAACATGGTACTTTGGCTTCAATACTACCACTGCCATGACTAACGATATTATGACTTATTCTTCTAATCCTCTTTCATGTGAGTGCAGTAAAAGCTCATTTTATACTCCTTAGGCCAATAGCACGTCAAAATAAGTCAGAATTTTTATCCTTGAATTGATATATGCATGCATTTAACTCTCACCATTCTTAGTGTGTGTGTGTGTGTGTGTGTGTGTGTGTGTGTTGTACCCATAGTTTGCTGGCAACAGCATTGGCTTGTGGAGGGCTGAGGCCTGGTGTGCGTTGGGCCATGGCAGGCAAAGATGACAGCAGGATGTCAGCAGTCAGGGTCCACAAGGTCTCTACTTTCACCCCAACAATGAGGGAGCCCAGCGACTGCAGCCCACCTGGAGCACTCAGCTGGACAGAAAAGAGAAAGGGGCAAAGAAGTGGAGAACATCTCTACACGAAATTCACATTCTCGCATTAGGAAAGTACTCACTGTGTTACTTGAAGACAGCTTGTCTACAATTGTTGAAGCCTGAAAAAACACAGATAACCAACTAAGATCTTTGGAAGGATAACAGCAAATGAGTAAAAATGCTTGTGATAGCCATTCCTATGGTTAAAAAGGTTTTGTCTCATGTTCCTGTTGTCTTTCCTCTCTTTTCATTTATTCAAGACTCCTTATGGCATATGAAAGCAAGACAACAGCTGTGAGGCTGAGGTAAAAGTTAGCTGAGGGTTAAGCAAAGCACAGGTCCTCGCCTCAGGCACCATCTCATCTCTCTTGAAGACTGGCTGCCTGTCAGCTGTTCTTCCAGCCTACAACCCACACCAGCTGCCAGGAAACCCAACCATGTATGACAAATAGGGGCTTGTGAAGTGAAAGGGATTAACTATGACCAAGCTTACTGACACCAGATATTTCTCATATAGGTAAGTAGTACCATTTCACTAGTAAATAATACCTTGTATGTGTATTTCAAATGGCAGTAGGACTTATAGTGAGGGCTAGGTGATGCTTGTGCTTGCCATTTCCTAGATGTTCAAGTGCACAGGTCGGGCATGCTACTGTACCTGTGCGGGACTGAAAGACACTGAACTGAGGTTAGAGAGGGCAGAGAGCAGCTGTGATTGACTGAGCTCCTGCAAGAAGTCCACACCCAGCCAGGGCAGGATGGGGGCCAGCTCTGCCAGTCGGGAAGGAGGGAGTGAGGTTGGGGACTTGAACTCTGTGCTGTTCAGGAACAAACTGGAGATCTGGAGGAAAGAAACAAGCGCAGAGACACAGATAGATACTTATTAAATGCAATGACATGTTGAATGAAAGCACTTTTAACAATTATTGAAGACACCACAGATTTTTCTGTTCCTACCATGTTGCTGGGCAGGCTGAGTCCCTGACGGGTGCAAGTGATGATATTGTGCTGGATGACTGAGAAGGCCTTTGAGTCTTTGTATACCAGTAAGTCCTCTGGGTCTGCCAGGCATGACAGATTACCCAGCCTAGAGGGATAAACAATACACACCAGGCTGCAGATGAGTTTCCTTCCAAAACACTAAATATCCATTTTGGAAGTTCATTATTCATTATCTTTAACATCTAGAGGATACTCTATCTGCGGGGGGTTGATAGAGTTGTTGATCAATACCAATACCGACTCCAATCACTCAATGATTACTTTGCCAGGTTTTGAGATTTCTGCCTTTTAAAACTAACTTTCCAGCCCAAACTCTATTTTGGAACAAAAACTGCCAAAAAAGCAAATGACAAAGCCGTAGTATTATAATAATAATAATAATAATAATAATAATAATAATAATAATATTTTAGATTGTGAAATATTACCCCTTCACTAGTTTTTTAAGAGGATATCCACCGATATTTTATTTTATTTTTCATTTCATTATTATTATTTTTTTCATTCATACTCTTCAAATATTAATCAATTTATAGAACAACTTTAATACTTTCAACTTGGACACTATGAACTGGCAGAATGTTGAACCTGAAATTAAAATCAAATATATAAATGAAAGTATATACCAATATGTTTTGCCAGTAGACTGTCTAGGTGTTAAAGCCTGCTGAGCTAATGTCTAATAAACTGGTTACACAGAAGTGTTTTTAGGTGTCTCCATAGCTCCTGACCTGGTGAAGTGCTGGGCTGTCAGGTTTCTGTATGTGCCAATAATGCTGTGAGCTATAAACTGCTGCTGGAGGGAACTCAGCAACACTTTGTCCCCTTGTCCCAGCTGCAACACATCCAGCCCCTCCAACAGCTAGGGACAGACATGGCAACACAAAACAATGCAATTAGATTATCAAGAGGCAGACATTTTATTTTTTTGTCTAAATATTGTATGTGACTGAACAAAAAAAGCACATAAAATATTTAAAGATGGCAATAACAAGGTCACAGATTTAAGTTCATCAGTAGTGAAAATGTAACATGTAAGAAATAATTCAGCTGTCTTAGAGCATTGTCATATGAACCTCTGCATTGTTCCCAAAATCATCTTTCCTATTCATATGTCAAGCATCGAAAGGTCAGTCACTATTCTATCCCAGGGCCATTTTTAATTCATGTGTTCCTATCTTTATTTATTGAACATCAGCTACAAGCATAAGCACATAACACACAATGGTGGTGACGGAGAAAGAGGAGGCTGGCTATGCTTTTGACCAGTGTGTGACAAGTAGCCTGCCGTGCCCTGGGGCTAATCGAACTGACAGAGTGCTGGCTTCTCGGGTTTCCCAGCCAGGTGTCAGAGCTCAGAGGGCTGTTACCTGAGCAGGTGAGAGGTGTTGGAAGCTGTGGAAGGGCAGGTAAAAGATCAGATTTCCAGTGTCCCTGATAAGTGATGGACCACCGTTGATCATGTTGAGGGGGCCCATAACCTGGCTGTACCAGTGGCCGAATGCCTGCCGCTGATCCTCAGACATAAGCAGCAGGTTGCTGTTAATGGTCTCCATCCTAAAGGAACATAAGATACACACAAACAACTTTCTGTTGGACACAATGGTCTCATGAATGGTTTTAACATGCGTGGTAGGAAATACCTTGTTTTTGAATCAGTTTTAACCTTTTGTATTATAACTTGCTTTGGCAGTTCAATTTTCAGGAGTAAAAACACACTGATGAGCTTAGTGAAAATAACCAGTAAGGTTACTAGTATGAGCCAGGTACAAATCTTTGATGTGGTGGCATCTGGTGAGGAAGTCCAATGTCATTCTTGGCAGTTTGATGTGATGTACTCTGGGCACCACTTTACAGTATTTAAACTCAAAGTAAAAAAATCAGGGACTCATTTATCGCTACTGCAAATAGATTGCTTAATTACGTTGTGGGGATTTATTGTGCTGCCATGTGATGCGTTTCCATTGTGTTTTTATTATGTGTTATTATTGTTTGCTTTCACTGTAAAACCTCTCTGCAAATTTCCCTTCTGAGACAATTAAGTTTGAAGTGAATTATTCTCTGTTAGAAGCAGATGGTAAAGACTAAAACAGGACTGGGATGACAATGCATCTGCACTGCTTTAGAGCTTGTTGTAGTAATATACCTAAATCAAGCTGAAATGGTGAAAATGTGTTACCTACATTTCATGACTCATTCTTGGTCATCAGCAAATTATTATGGCCTTTCTAGATTTAAATCTAGTCAGCTAGCTAGTTTCCTTTACTTTATATCTATAATGCATGCTCCTAACACCTCAGGGCAAAATGACGCATCACTTCTTGTAGAAATGTGACACCAGGGGTGTGTTCAGATGGAAGCATATGTAGAAAAGTGAGAGAGCATGATTGTATACCACTTGAATAAATCATGTTGCTCACTACATTCTCTGGGCAAATGTAGCTTAAAAATCAATGTTGGGTGGTGTACACGCAGTATCCACTTTATTAGGCACACCTAGTTAGTACTGGTGTACTGGTGTTCAGAACAACAAGCAGCTTGAAATGTTCCACAGGGATCTTGATCTTGCTGACTCACTAGTGTCGCACACTTCCTGCAGATTTTTTAGCGGCGCATTTAGGCTGTGAATCTCCTGTTACACCTCATCCCTCATAAGTCACTGTCATGTTCCTGGAACCATCTTGTGCTTCATAACAGGGTGCATTATCCTCCTGGAAGTATCCATTTCACAACATGTAAACTGAGGCCATGAAGAGATGCACCTGGTCAGCAACAATGTTTAGGTACGCTGTGGTGTTCAAATGATGCTCGATTGGTACTGAGGGGCCTAATGTGTGCCAAGAAAATATTCCCCACACTGTTACACTACCGTCACCAGCCTGTACTGTTGATGATCCATGGATTTATGTTATATTTATGCTGTTTTTGCCAAATTTTGACCCTGCCATCAGCATGTCGTGACAGAAACCAGGATTCATCAGACCAGGTGATGTTTTTCCACTCTTCAATCATCCATTTTGGGTGATCAACTGTAGCTTATTGTTAGTTGACAAGAGCGGAACCTGGCATGGTCTTCTGCTGCTGTAACCCATCTGCTTCAGGACTTGACAAGTTATACAGTATGTTGTGAGATGTCTTTGTGTACATCAGTGTTGTACACCCCTGTTAGCTCCTCTGACGTCTCTCATCAACAAGGCATTTTTTCCCACAGAACTGTTTTGTTTATCACATCACAGTATCAGTGATAAATTCATTTTTGGAGGAACAAGCTCAACACTGCTAAAGATTAGCTGACACACAACACTGTCACTCACACATCAGCGTTGGTCTGTAGTGGAGGCAAAGCTTGGATGTCAGCAGGGCTAGCCTTGGACAGGAGGGGGGCCAGGTCAGGGAACAGACTACCATCCTTCACCAGGTGGGTCTGGAACAGCACTGACACCATGGTGGACAAGTACTCATCTGTCAGCTGGGATGCAGAGACAAACAAAAGTCCTGTCTGAATGAGAATGGGATACACTGTTTCTTCAACTGAGACTAAACAGAGGCTATAGCAGAGGGACACCGAGTGCTAAAAAAAGACCAGGAAGGAAAAGAAAGACTGCAAGACTTATAAAGCTTGTAATCTAAGTTGTATATGGAGCCGCACTAGTCTGCTGTTTCACCTTCAGACTATCCTTGTTTCTGCTGTAGTACTGTAGGATCTGCCTGACAGTGGAGATGTCAATTGCACTGAGCACCGGCCTTAGGCTGTCCAGCGGGATACGGAAATACTCCTGGAAAAATGAATGACATGTAAACACATATGTTACACAAAACATGTAAAATATAGGATGGAAGACAGAAACAATTATGTTGGGATGTCAAATGAAAAACTTGAGCCATCATTCAGGGTGTGGTTTATATCACCTTGATTAGGAAGAATCCATCACTGGTCACATCCCTTCCTGTCTGCATCAAGCTGGTTAGCACTTTCTATAGAGGGGAAACATGCACACACATACACACAGTTGTGGCACTATTCATCATAGAAGTGTCAAGAAACCATATCATTTGGGAGTCAATGTTGTGCTATGTCCAACATGTTAGGCTAATTGTCAAATCAAGTGTCAGCGAGTTGAGATTTATTATGACGATATCGATGACAGGAGTGAAACTGTACACCACCAGCAGCCTGGCTGTAGTCCAGAATTACAAGATACTAATGGTAACAGATATGGTTGATTAGATAAAAATATAAAATCTGTGAATGGATAACCTACCTCTGAATAAAAGATGAGGGGGAGTCTCTATTCAGACTACGTTTGAGATCATTTATCTAATCTGTTTCCAGGAAATCGCTGAAACCTATTTCATTGGTCTTCATTCCCCAACAGATTCCCCTGTTCATTCACACATTCATTTATTGATTCCCTCATTGAAAAGCGTAACTAAAAATAATATATTGAAATATCTTTTTCAGACTTGTTCTCATTTTTCAAAGCATGCCTGTATATTCCAAATGCCTACCCCAAAACACTGCAGCAAGACCCTCTTGTTGTCAAAGTTGGTCTCCCTCTCTAGATAGAGGACTACAGACTCTAGTACACTGAGTCTGATGTTCTCAGTGACACGCAGTGAGGTCATCTGGCTCTCCTCCAGCGCCACCATGATCACCACAGTAATGCTGACTGCCTGCTCCAACACTGTAGCCATAGGCCGAGTAAGCACCTCCTCCGCCCTGGGCCTCAGAGCCTCAACCCCGCAGCGTAGCATCACCTGCAGGGCCTTACTCTGACTGGCCCCTGGCCGGCAAACTGAGGTGAAGTCAGTAGAGCAGGTCCAGTTGAATCGCCTCACCAGGTCTCTGGCCAGGCAGGGCTGAGGTTCTGCAGTACTGTTGTTAGCAGCGCTGTGGTTAGTGTAGACGGCACACAATGTGTTCACCCACACACTAGAGGGCTCATGGGCCAGCAAAGAGAGAAGACTAGCATCAGAGCAGATTGAGGAGACAAAATTGGCCTGGTCATAATCCCAGCAGAGAGCCAGCAGTGCTGCATCTGGAAGGGCTACGCCCCAGCTGGAGTACTGGCACTGTTCTGCAGGCTTGAATCCCATCAGGTCTCCCCCTCCTGTCCCACCAGTGACAACAGGTATCCCAGGATGGGAATGGTTGGCACAGTGCTGTAGCAGCCAGGTGTTGTCCAAATTGGCCAGTAGGTTCTGGAGAACTGTGGCATTGGAGCAGACCATGGAGGTGAAGTTGAGTGGGTCATGCTCAGCACAGAGAGCTAGCTCAGTCATGTCGACAATGATGGGGCGGGTCCACTCTGAGTACTTGCACACCTGAGGCAGAGGCAATTATGTGAATATAAAATCAGAATACCAATACCTGTTCTGGTTAGAGCTGTACTGTGAAGCGAAGATGATTTTTAAAATAATGAAAAGTTTATTTACTATAAAGAGCAGTAATGTAAAACACTAATGCAGAAAACAAAAAATAAACATCTAAGACCAAATTTATCTAAGACTTCTGCACAGCACTGTATGTCATTTACTTTGGGGGATACGGGACTCATAGGGCTCAGATACATAGATCAGAGTGATCCAACTACGATACCCACCTGTGGTAGCACCTCTATGGTGTCCTTGTCTGAGCAGACTGACGTCAGCCATTCATTCTGGAGGTCCAGCATCATCTTCTCAAACAGAGGCATGTTGCAGCAGACATTCTTCTGGAAGGCCAGCTGATCATGCTGCCAACACAGTCCAACCACTGAAGGGTCCACCAGCCGCCCCCCCCAAGTGTGGTAGTCACACCAGTCCGGGATGTTGAAGTACAAAGGCGGGTCTGTGGGTGGGGAGCTGAGTGACATGGCGCAGTGCTCTGCAAGCCAGGCATTTGCATTGTTACGCAGCAGTTCATTTAGAAAAGTTGTGTTTGAGCAAACCTCAGTAGTGAAACCTTGAGGATCGAGACGGATACACAGGGACATGACATCCATGCTAATCAGCATCACATCGCGCCACTGTGAGTAGCGACAAGAGTCGGTCACGAGTGTATTGATGTTGATGTTTGGTGGCGGTGGCACCTTTGAACAGTTAGGAATCAGCCCTATATTTTCAGGGTTGGAGAACAACATGGTGAAGAAACCCATGTTCTCACAGACGAGGTTCTGCAGCCTGTCACTGTCCAGGCTCCAGCAGAAGGCCAACAGGGAAGAGTCTACCAGTACCATGGGCTGGGCCATCCAGCTCTCATAGAGGCAGAACTGACTCACCATATACCCAGAGTCTGCAGAGGAGTTGGCACAATATCCCCACAGCCAGCTGTTCTTGTGATCTGAGAGCAGCTTCTTCATCATTGCAGCATTGTTACACACCTGCTTCACAAACTCCTCACGGTCGTTATCGCTGCATACCGTCACCAGGACCGTATCCACCACACTGCCTTCTGACCAGCCGCCATAGTTACAGAGGAGCTGCTTGAGACTGAGGTCTGAGGCCCTTGCCACCCGGCGAACAGGAGGAGGAGGAGGAATGGGAAGAGTCTCTGAGGGAGGGAAGACCACAGGGGAGGGCTGTGTGACCCCAACATTACAGTCAGATGACCTGCTAACGACTGTAGACAGCAGTGCTTGAATAATATAACAGGTGTTGCTCCACCCCTGCTCTAGTTGGTTAGTGGTGAGGGAGCTTAGCGCCTGGCAGAAGGTGAGCAAAGATGTGGAGGATCCCTCTCGTGAACTCGTAGAGATGATGTCGGCACAAATTGTGTCATTGATCGTGGCCAGATTATGACGATCACACTGAAGCAGGATATCTTGGTGGTCATCGTTGTCTTCATCCACCCCTTCCAAGGTGCGGCTGAAGTGGACGTCGTGTGTGCTCTGGCACTCTGGCCCTGGGTAGCTGCACAGAGACTGTTCTGGAGCCAGGAAGATGTCGACTATTGAGTTACCAAAGGACCAGCTCACATTGTGGTTCATTCCCCTAAACGAGACATTTAATGAGTATAGCAATGACTAAGCATTCTTTAAATAACAGCAACGTTTACAAAAATGAACACAGATTTAGTGAGAGCTATTCTGGCCAATTTCTGTTGCACTGCTCTCAGACTTGGTGTACATGTGATGGCTTACCATATAAGGAGCTGCTTGAGATCCCCTACAGAACAAGCAGGGAAACAATTTCATTTGCACCACAAATTTGCAATTAATACGACATGCCGTAACAAAACATAGAAGGCATTTTACATACATAAAAATGTCATATTACTGAAAAATAGACTGTTACCTTGCCAGCAGTGCTCAGTATTATCTAAGGATGGAATTCTAATTCCAAACTGTAACCCTATTTTCACATAGTCCATTGGCATTTGGAGTAATGTCACCATGAACTTTGAAAAAAACGACACAGCCACATCCACAAGGCCATTCAGAGCTGACATCAGATTCTCAGAAAGGGGAAGATGTGACAACATAGTCATAAACATCTCCTGAAAACCAGTATGTTCTGGCGCTGTCCATTCCTCCATCCTGAAGTAGGACCTCAGGAAGCTAATTGGCTCTCCATCTCTGCTGCCAGTCATTGGTGGAGTGCATGTCTGGGATCTCATAGATGACAGGAACGTCAGTAATGGTTTACCCAATTCCAGAGACACGGTCTTTGTTAGTTCTGCCTCCAATCCACAGTCCTCTCTCCCAGACAAAATACAAACTAATGTTTTGGGAAGGTTCTCTATAAATCTCTCTCTCAGCAATGGCCTGTAGATGGCATACAACTTGAACAAAACATCAGAGTATGAGGTCAAGTCAACACTCTCCAGCATGGAAAAGACACCAGCCCGGGAAGTGGGATGCTCTAAATGCTCAGGGTTTGAGTTGATCACGCTCTTCGCAGTTGCAGATGTACTTTTATTTTCATTATATAAAGAATGAATTTGATCAATAACTTTATGGATCTCTTCCTCTAATGTGGTGGAGCCATCAGGAGTCTTTCTCTGTATTTTTTGGGTTTGCAAGCACACCTGCTTCACATCACATACAATGCCTGCAGATAATAAAAAGAGAATATATTAGTCTCTACAGGCTCATGACATTGCTGAGACAGTTTGTATATCTGCTGATTTGTCCCATTTTGAATCAAAACGTAAAGTTGAAAAAATTATGTTCCAGCATCTCAAGGTTGATGTGATATGACAAATTCAAACATTAACATTGTTTGGTCATAGTATTTAAAATGCAGGCCTACTCTTTTAAGGGGACAAGTAAAATTAGTTTAGCAGCAATCCTTTTATCCAAAAATATAACATGTAGGAGTTTAAAGTCTTTCAAGAAGCATATCTAATGGCTGATCCGATTTCGATAAAGCCGTCTTAATGCTCAACATGAATGCTTTGTTTTCTTTGTCATGTCCTTTATTCCTACTAGAATATACATGATTATGGCTTTAATCCAAACTAATCCAAAATTACAAGTTACTTATACTGCATTTTGTACTTACCAAAAAGGATGCACAGCATCAAAGTTGCTGGTGTAGACCGCATTTTCTTGAGTCTCCCAAATCTCGTTCAAGCAGGCAAAAGCCCACTTAAAAACTCAAAATAAACGTCGACTTTGGTTATCCGGTTGATTGAGAAGAGACAAGCAGTTCAGGCAGAGGATGCGGATTTAAAATAACGAGTTTCATACTGATCAAGTATATAGGTTTAAGTTTTCTGCAAGAAAACTCATTCAACAAGCTGTATGTCCGATCTCCCACCACCCCAGCGACAAACTATCACCCATCCTCCTCTTTGCCAAATAGGTCGCTGAGCAATGACCTGCCCTGCCCACATGGCGCAGCAACTCCTGCGTCTACCTGCAACGCTATACCTAGTCTAAAGTAGCGGACTTAAGGCCATCGGTAAAACAGAAAAAAAAAGGTGCGAAAAGAGGGCTGTGAAACGCAGAACGGATTTCGCAAACAAGCACGGCCATTAGTGCTGAAATATTAATTGCCCGTGTTGATTAACTCCTCTCAGTGCTCCGTCTGAAACCGGAGTCCTGCCGCCACAGAGCCAGACTCCCGACAGGCTGCTGCTGCATTTACACGACATCTGGTGCAAATACTCATAGGGATATTGCCCCTATTCAAGGTAATTAAATGGCGGTGTAGTGATGCTGATGCTATAAGATCCTACCTTTACATGCTCAAGGAACACTCATTCATGCATGCTGAGGGACGTGATCATCACAAAACAGCATGAAATAGTGGCCAAAATCTTTAACAGGAATTTGTTCCAATCTGTAGTTGAGTTGAAAAGTCATTCAGAGACAATAAAAGCATATTAAAAACACAGGCCCAAAAGTCTATTTTTGAGATAGCAAATATGTGAATTGACAGCAGCTTTTGAAAAGGGGGGAATAAAGCAGGTTTCTCCCCATTATTTGGACGGTCAACATGGTATAGACTTATGTGGCGTGAACATCTTCCGATTCATAGTCCAATCAAAATTACATATTGGCCCTTTTAAACAGAAAAGCCATTAGATCGCTTTTCTTCCGCCCTTACATTAAATGTTCAAGTCACACATCATCTCATCCCTCATATTATATCTCAATATCACAATCAAGAAAGAAATGAAAACAAGGGGCATGCAAGAGTTTTAACTTTAAAACTTTGTTTCAGAAATTCATTGTAACTGTATATACACTTTACAATAGCATAGCCAGTTGGCTAACAAAGATGTCTTAAAGCATTTTTAAATACATCTTCAGCACAAATAGCAATTCTTGCAAGTAAAATGGCTTAATGGATATTGAAAAAAAAAAATCATTAACACCGATTGCTCTTTTCTGCAGAAAAAGTGCCATGATTAAAATTTAATTCAGGACTTTCCCACAAAGCAAGCTGTATTCTCTACATGCTAAGTTTAACAGTTCAGTGACATTGCGCTAAACTAAACATACATACATAGATATTTGTAAGAAAAAAAAAAAAAACACTCCATCTGATGTAAAGTTAAATCTTCATTAATACATTTAAAAAGTAGATATGACATGCCTTTTGAAATCAAAAATACAAAAGATTTTCCTTACTTTAAGGATTTTTTTAACATGAAGCTGCATGTATTGTACAACACTCATTGTACAATAAAACTGGTAATGCACATACAAATGAGCTGGATCAAAAATGTCAAATACCTCCCACCAATCCTTCAAAAACAAGCCCTGACTTATATTTCACAATCAAACTAAGCCAACTGAGGACATGACCACACATGAGCTGCATAGGCCAACCCTCACACACTGTAGGTGAGGCTTGCATACTTTGAGATGGTATGGCAGTTAGGATGGTGAGATGGCATGGGGAAAGAGGGGGGGCTACCATGGTGGGATCTCAAGACATTTTTCCTCTTCCATGCACATTGTTCTTGTCTCCTCTTCAAAACGTGAGCTTTTACAAGAGGAAGACTCTGATCCTCCTCTTCAATTGTTTTAGGTAGCGAGGAGAGAAGATACAAGGAATTCAGGAAAGACTTAAGACTTAACCCCATGTATAATTTACATTCATAGTCTGGACATGTTTACTCATGACATTATGTCTGAATAAACAACATTGTGCCCTGTAACAATTTAACTTGAGTACAAACTAAATCTGGTTTCTGGAGAGCTACTGGTTTCTGGTGAGAAAGGCAAGACAGGAGGCATCAAACAGCTGCAAAGCATCTCTGAATACGACCAGCAAGAGTGAGTAGCAGGAAACGTTTGGGCACAGCAGGATTCTCTTGGCAAATGCATTCATGGGGCACAACTAAATGGTATCACCTGCAACATATACTGCACACAGACCAAAATAAAGTGGATTATCTCCACATTTCAGTATCTGCTGAGCTTTGAGGCCCGATTGTCTCTTTCTATCTAAACACTGGGGGTGAGAGCATAGGAAATGCATCAGCAAAGATTTGAAGGGGAGGAGTTGTATGGCACCGTCCAGGCAGACCCAAACAAACACTCACATTTGCTAGAACTTCAAATGCAGTTTGATCCAAACCGAACAAGACCTGAAATGAAGTTTAAAAATTAACGTGGAGCCAAAAGGCAAAATGGTTTAGAGGAGACTAAAGGAACTCTCCTGGTTGTCCTCAACTTGAGATCCACTTCTTTCAACAGTGTATTGGTACAGACTAATATGATGACAGATGACGGTTGGGTTTTAGTCTACATCTCCAATTGTTAGGCTTGTGAGGACACAAACACTAAATTCACATTGTTGCCTATTGGTTGTTTCCGCCATTAAATAAATCAAGTTGAAACAGCAGCGGAGTAAAATGTCAATTTGGCATGGGTGTCCAGGGTGAAGGAGGGCAGAAACACATTCATCTAGTTACCAGTCTCAAACGCAATGCTTTAAAAACTGCATTAAGAAGAAAAAAAGGCTTAAAAGTACTGAGTAAAAATATAAAACAAAAACAGACAGGTAGGGGGGCAGTCAGGATGTACACCACAGTAGTGAGGCTGACTGTTAAAACAGTATATTGCTGGTGCCAGATATGGCTGGTACAGGGTCTGGCCATATACTTCTACCCTTTCTACCCTGGGTAGACTTCATGACACACTGGCAGAGATGTGCTACATTAGTCATACTCCAATGCTACCAGCACAGCGATCAAATTACACATTACAACTAACAGAAACAGAGCTCTGATTTAGCCAGAATACTTGATTAGGAGCAAAGACAATACTGATTACAAAAAAATGACAAATCAAATACTACGATTAAAAAAGGCTAACTTTGACACATACCACTTTGAAAATGAATGCCCTCTAACCTTTACAATGTGTCAAATTACAGGTAAGCATATTTTCAATCCTGTGTTTAGTTGAGAAGTCATATTCTTGCCACAGTGACGCCACCACAATGTTTTAAACTATGATGTATGAACAAGAACAAACAATATTTGAAGTTCTGGATTCATTCCATTTGACAATGTAGTGGACTATCGCCATTAACACGCAACACCCCTGTTCTCCTACTGAGAAAAAGGCGTAGGATATACTTAGTTGACCCCTTTTAAATATCACATCTTACAAATGGAAGAAAAAACAATTTGAAACACTATGGGTTTTAAAAGAATGAAACACCAGTTTTACCAGAAAAACAGCCCAACAATAAAAACTTGACTCAGCTACGGAGGAATGCATAATGATTTTAAAAGGCTACAGATTATAAATTTGACAAAAACAAAAATCGGTGTGTGCATGTGGGCGGGTGCGAGGGGTAAACACACACAGATTATTTTACAGGCCAGTCGTTCCTCTTGAAATCGGTCTGTAGCCAAAGAGTGTCATTATTAGTCAGTCTCAGCACGAGCACCAGGGGTTGGTTTGGGTTTAGGGACTAGGTAGGGTTGGAGATCCTCTTTACCAGGTGGCATGTTCGTATCCACTCAGCCAGCACCAAGACCTCTTAATATTAGCATGGAGACAAAACCCAGCTCCACAACTGGAGCGTCGGTCAAAAAGAGGAGTCTACCTGGGCTTCTCCACAGTAAATGTGATTTCATCTATACATGTGGATATTTAGAAAATTTCACCCAGATCTTGCTTCAAAAACCGTTTTCTTTTGAAGTTGTTGTAGTTTTAAAAGCAATGTGGGTTTAAAAAAAAAAAAAGAAGGAAAAAAGCCTTAAATTTTAACAGTAATGGCAATGTTGTAGTTTGTAATCCAAAGAGGGGCTTTTTACACGTTTGTTGTTTTCAGTCTTTTTCTCCTGTTGTCCCTTTGAGAGTCCTTACTAGAGTTCAATCCGGGGGCAACAGGTCGTGCAGGCGGAACCTCTCTCGAACATGTGGACGTACATCCTCATCCTGAAAAGTTTAGCAGGCATTGGAATCAATACCAAGAAGGATTAGAGACCAAGCCTAATGACAGACTTCTTACTTTATTTCAATATTTTAGCTGATGAAAGAGCCATTAGTGAGAAGGACCTCTTACCATCTCAACCAACTTCTCCAGGAAAGGGACCAGTTTCAGCAGCTCGTTGTCATTCTTGTCCATAAACCAACTCTCAATGGGAATTCCATTGGAAAGCTGTTGGGGCAGAAAATTGTCAGTTGCAATCAAATAAGTGAGTAACTATCTCTGTACTTTTCAACTGACTGGAAAAATGTTTCTTCTGTGTAACTGGAGGGGAACTGAATCATTGTTATTAATTTTTAATAACATAACAGATGAATAACAGATAATAAAATTGATAGTGAGGAAAAACTACACAGGTCTTAAAAAAACATTTCTATTTGCGTTACTCTTCAGGCTTTTTTGGTGGTGAAATTAGTCTTGAATATTATTTGAACTGGCAACAAAACGTACAGAAACTGTAGTCATGTTCATGGTGTGCACTTTTGTTTTTCTTCAGAAATAAAAGGAATTAATAATCCAGTAATAATCCTCTTCATTCAAATTTTGCTCAAAATATCGTGAAACCAAACCGTGAACCCAGTATCGTGCACCAAACCGAACCATGAGCTGAATGTATCATTACGTCCCTAGTAAAAAAAATAAATAAATATTTTTCCTCCTTTTTAATTTTCTAAACCATTTCTTCCTTTGGTTGAATTTGATGGCAACTACAGTCATTGGTGATGGCCAGAAGACCCAACCCTTCCAGTGTTCATGTTTTCTTTACGTGCTTACCTGATAAGCAAAGGCTTGTGGTGAATTGTCAATTATGATGGTCTTTGACAGGTCTCTGCCTAAGATGTTGAGGTCCTTGATGTAATTTCCCTGGACACAGACACAATGCTCACGGAACAACCTGTGTCTACAGTTACAGTAGGGAATAGAGGGAGAGAAAAAAATTCAATTACCAGGTCTAGGGCATCAATAATTCATAAAAACCACAACACTGACACCTCAACAGCAGCACAGCACAGTGCTCACACAGGTGCACTCATCAGCTTTTAAACTCTTCCTCTTTTTCATTCATTCGTGTCGCAATTTGGGTTTGTTGTGCAAATATGACCCACAAATTTAAGACAGACCGTACCTCACTAGCTGTTTCTTAGGATCCAAGATGTTCAGCAGTTTGTCTGCATATACCTTTTTAGAGGCTGTAAAGAGGATGATCTAAGAGGGAAAAAACAGCATTAAAACTTCTGATTTGACACAATTAAGTTCAATGTAAAAACAATAGAAGCCAGGTTACCTCATAGATTTGAGACATGCGCTCTAGGAACTCTCTGAAGAATGGCCTCAGGCGCACATACACCTGGAGAAGACAAGAGACTACTGGTAACCACACTTTTCTGATCAATATAAGCCTAGGTCTACTGAACATATCACTGTAAGTGAATGGAGCAAAATAGATACAACAATACGTATAATATGCATGCTTGATATAATTGTTATATTGGAGAGTTATCTCTGCTGTACGGAACATTTTGAGATCTTTGGAAAAACACATCAGTTACATGCTTCCAGGGAGGCTCCCACCTCAACCTCAGGTTACCTTTTTACATATGTTAACTTAGCCCCCTCTAGTGGTAACATGAAAAAACAAACTGAAGAGGGGGAGTATGCCTCTGAGCCCGTATTTACCTGGTAAATGACATCTTGAAAGAGGACGGGGAAGGTAAGTGCTGCATCTTCCAGCTCATTTAAACTGCAGTGAACCAGTGTCTCATCCTGATAAACAAGAGGGTGAAAATATTAGGAGGAAGAAACAATACAAGACGTTCTGTATGAAGTAATCTTCTAAATTGCAACGCAATATAAATAAAAAAAACAAAACAAACAAATGATACTGAATGTGCTGTGAGTGCAATGTGTAGAGCTGTATGAACTGACCAGGTCTAGAACCAGAGAGAATTCAGGTGTGCTGCGTGTCTTCAGTGGCAGGGCTGGCTTACGAGTGAGCTGCTCTTCTGTCAGTGGAGGGACATGCTTGATGAAGAAATACCTATGAACCGTAACAACACACGTGCATTTAGTCAATGAGGTGAAGCAGAGTGCATAAAACCCTCTTAACTGTTCCGAAAATCACTGTAAAGCACAGCCTTGGGAGGCTTCTCAGAGGGGTAACACACCACTGTACTAAAAAGAACACAAATGCTCAATCCATCTTTTAATCAAAAATAATTGAATGATGATGATGATGATGATGATGATAATAATAATAATAACAATAATAAATTGTGATTCCTCCACCAAGCAATAGAATGAACAATAGCTGAACATTGTGGCTGCTATGCGACACCAATGGTTAGTTTCTAGCAATGCAACAAACAAAAAATATTTAGGCCTGAATTTCATTCACCTGCCAAGTGACAGCCCAATGTACTGTGCAGAGCATTGACATAAAATGAAAAATAATGTGCATTTATTAGGTATTTTACAATGGCTTCAAAATGTGCCTCAGACCATCGGAACAAAGGACGGGAACTATACATTTTATAGCCAAATTGTTATACTCACGGGTCAAAGACTTCCCAGTCTTCCTCATAGGTTGCCTCTGCTGGTACTGTGGTGGGAGGAGCGTCCACATATGCCATTTCTGGACTGGAGCCTGGAGCTAGCACGACAATGAGCAGAGATTGATTTGGAGAACCAAATGAGAGATGGAGACACAAAATATCAAGATGAGCATGGCGAGTCAGTCTCACATACTTTATCCATAACCCAATGTAATGTACAATCTCAAACCATTCAGAACCTCAGATACTCCATCTACCTGTGAGGGGTGGAAGGTCAGCATCAGTGTCTAGCTCTCCTTCCACTGCTGTGGGGGGCGCCTCGGGCATGTGGAGAGGACGCAGGGGTGGGAGGTGGGACGTACTAGAGTAGAGGTTAGTGGTGGTACACAATTCCTGTGTGGATGTGGCTGTGCTGGTCGGCATCTCCACAACCTGCTCCATGTCCAGCTGCTTGACTATCTCCTCTGCCTCCAACGCCTGGTCTGGAGAATCAGAGCCAGAAGAGGCTGGAGAAAAAAAAAAAACAAATAAAAAAAAAAACATGTTAGCCTTTTCTTGCTGCTGGATCACTTTCTTACTGACACTAATTTCAGATTTTATCAGGACAAATAGAACATTACAGCTATGTACTCTGTCAGGTTGCTATACTAGAAAAGCCAGCATGGCAGGTACATCCCTCTCCACAGGCGTTTTTTTTTAGTAAGATTTCTGTCTAACTTTGGCCCTCCACACTAACCAGATGTTCCAGATCAGCATGCAATGCACTTGCATGTAACACATAAAATCACTTTGTAATCTAAGTTCATCTATCCGCTGTGCATTAAGGCTCAACACAGATAGGGGACAAACACTCAGGCTCCGGAAGACACATGTTATGATGCCTTTATCCAGAAGACTGTCAATGTACCCTTTTTTCCCTTGTCCTCTGTGAGGGTCCAAGGCTGGGGGGATGTCGTGTACTTAACCATTTATTGTTTTCACACTGAGGGCACTGTGAAGCCCTTTGAGACTGTAACGGTGCTTAAGGGCTATACAAATAAAATGTGATTTGATTTAGGGTTTAATGTTGACTACATAACGATTACAATAACGAACGATAACTGTAAACCGTGTATAAGTAACTGTGGTTGTGACGCGACATAGTTAATTATGTCTTATCACCTTTCAGTATCCATGATATTCACATTGGATTTGGTTAGTTAAAAGTTGGCAGGCTACTAGACCAGATACTCTCCGTTCTCATCGAGAGAACATCTTGCCCCATTTAAAATCTGGCAATTTAATGTTACCTTACTTATCAGCAAATGATTCATACATACATACCTACATACATGAGAACACCACTTAAGACCTTTTACACATCACTAGGAGAAACTGAAAAATTTGGCATACACGTGATTTCCCAAGCAGCACTTCATTTCAGCAAAATCTCAACTTGGATGGTTCACCTGCTATCTTAACAGACAGCGTGGTGGGCGGCAGTGTGAACTACAAGTTGACATTTTACTAGAATAAAGTGCTTTTGGTGGATTATGTTTGTATGCTGATTTTACCAGAAAACCCCAATGATTCATAAAAGCTCTTAAAATACATTCTACCGTGTGTGTAAGCTACCTCTGCTGATAGGCAAGGCAGCATTAAACGGACAGATTTTTGAATCAAGTTTGGTGTGGCATAGAGAATGGCAATAACTGTGGCTAGAAAGTTGAGATTGTAATAAAATACAACTGACTGGTGGATCACTTGTAGACCAAATTTACTCCTGCGCTCACTACTAAGCCTCAGCCCACACCCACACAGAGAGAGTGAAACACTGTAATTTGTTCAATTTTTAAAAAAAGAGCAGGAAAAAGATTTGGGAATTGATCAGGCAAACTTCTTTCAATGGAACCAGGTCTCGAGCCTGCTTTATGATACTGATGACCAACCCCTTATACGATTCCTTTTGTACAGGAAGCAAGGTTAATGCCATACTGTCACATAGGGTTTGTTTACCATTTTTAGCTGGTGAAAAGAAATTGAAGACGGGGGAGAAGATGGTCCCAAGAAGGGTGGTCCTGGGAGGACTGCTGACCACCTCAACAGCCGTTGCCTCCTCCAGGCTCCCATTGGGCTTCTCCTTACTCCTATCATGATTGGTTGCCTCTGCAAGGGAGCGTTAAAAGGTTTAAACCTAGAGAATAATGGAAGATAAAGACTAGTGATTAATCATTCTCATCATGTGCCACTCACGTCCATTGACAGAGCCTCTCCTGCTGACCCTGGTGATAGTCCTGCGGGGGGAGTTGGTGCTCTGGGGTGTCGAGGTGATCAAGTTGTTGTCCACATCACAGTGGAGGCGTGTCTTCTTGGCTGGGTTCTCCTGTTGCACCTTCAGGAAACAAGACATCAGTCAATATTCATGATATTACCTTTTACAGTACCTCAGAGTAAATCAAATACTTTTATGGGAGGTTATGTGAAGGCTGTGCTACCAGTAACCTACTAGCTATTTTCTAAAGAGCACCTGTACCGCTTTAGGTAGGTACATGCAAGCACATTTAACAACACAAATTCATTACTGTATTTGGATTATTCTTTGCGTGTGTTATAACCTATTTCACAAGCCTTGTGTGCAAACGTAAATCTAATGAGCTCAATGGCCTTGTATTAAATCATCCATGCCCGCTTCCAAAGGTCTCAATGACCCTGCCACGCAAGGCAGTCCGTTTCTATCCAACTGACCACATCACCCACACCACTGTTCAAAACCATTAGCCATCATCATTTTAAAAAGGGACCACTCACAAGTGTGTTTTAGTCAGGACTTTGCTTTTCGTATAACTGAAGTTTGTAAGTAATCACTGTGCATTATCCATTCTTTTTGCTATCTCAAAAGTAGTTTTCAATGTCCATTTTGGGAAATCCAGGATTCTCCAACTCATGCCCATCCCTAGACTTGAAGTGTGTTTGTGAGATGCTGCATGCATAGTTTGTGTGTATGGTGTGTGCTTGTCTGTACACGCAGATGACAGGCGCACTCGATGAATTACTCAGCATAATCATGGAATACTAAAAACCACCCATCCTGTGGCTAGAGCTACTGTAGCTGGGGATTTTAACCAAGCCAACCATAGGAAGACAGTCCAAATACTACCTTTTGTTTACCAGATCATTCAAAATTGAAATATTTCCAAAATCCTGGTGGCACAGGTTAAAAGAAGAGCAGATGAAAGAGCACTGTGTAGGGCACCCTCTTTACCTAGAGCCTTAAAGTGCTTATGTAATTAATGGCGGACCCTTCATTCATCATTGGGCCCACTTTGTCTGGCCTTTTAGTTCATCATCCAGTAAAATCCAAAAGATAATGCAATGTGCAAGAAATGTCTGGTGGAAATCAAGTACTCAGGCAACATGACAAAGTACCACCCTGAGCTTACCAAGAAGTCCAAGCCATACAGCAAAACTAACCTACTTTGGGACTCAGTTTATCAGACAAAGCTACCTGCTAACTCCCAATAACAAAGTCTATTGCTAGCTTCATCTGCAATGAGGGATTTCGTGACATGGTTAAAACCATGGAACTGCATTACTCCATTCCATCGTGGCGTTTTTTTCACAGACAGCCATACCAGCGCTATATGAAAATATATGTTTCACCATTTTGTGAGTGAAAAAGAGTTATTTTCATTCAGCTCCATTCTTAAAATAACTGCAGCTGAGAGTTCTGTACAGTATTTATTTATTTGTATTGAATTTAATCTCAATGATAAATATTCTCCTCCAAAAAAAGAAATCTAATGGTTGAGTTAAATAGTAACCTCTGCCTTTATGGGGGTGCTATGTTGCCAATTATAGGGGTATGTTTACATTTTTTGTGCTAGTTTTACTTAAAAACTGCAATAAATGGAATTGTCTCTGGTGATTCCCACCCCTGGTGAATCCCAACCAGTATATTTAATGCTACATTAGGAGTACCAACACTCTTGACTACTTTTCTGTCAAAGACATCTACAACCTATCACTTGGATCTTAGTCAGTCAGACCAACTCTCCATGCAGCTTTTTCCTGGATCAGAAATTGAAATGTGAGGAACCAGTGACTACAATGATACATTGTTGGCCCAGGGTGACAGACCACTGTATGCCAACAACTGTAAGAATGCACTAGGTCTATAAACTAAGGCATGATCAAAGACTCATCATCTAACCTGAAGAAGTATGCTACAGTGGTCACAGACTTCATGAGGTAATGCATGAATGACCACATAACTACAAACACAATTCCCTGTTGTCCTGATCAAACCAGTCATATCTTTATAAAGACAACTAAATATCTTTTTTTTTTAAATACTTTTATCCAGGGATAATTGACTGAACATGCATGCTCTTGTCGAGCAACACCCTGCTTCACATTTATACAATTACATAGCAAAAAAACTTGGTAGTCACTTTGACAGGGCCTGAAAAACATCATCAAAAGGTCAACTCACATGGTGTTATAAGCCGGTAATTAAACTAATCATTTTGAAAACAGTAAAACTCAAGACAATCACATGTTGCCGTTTTGAATACAGTCATATATTCATTATGATCCATTATTGCTTAATTATACTCATGATGTAAATCAAGCAAAGTTTACAGTGGGGGAGAGACTGACAACATTACGGAAAGGATCCCTACAGAGATAGACCTTTGTTTAACCAGAAGCAGAAACTCACTCGAGGAGAAGTCTAAATCAGATTTCAGAGTGAGACTTTCTGGTTAAACAAAGGTCTATCTCTGTAGGGATCCTTTCCGTAATGTTGTCAGACACTTCAAATAACAATCTGAGCCTGTCAGTGGCAAAAAAAGCACTTTTAGTGGACGTACTTTGATCGGGCGCAGCTCCCCCAAAGGATTACGTTGCAGCCATTGCAGCCTGTTTTGCAGCTGCCAGCTGAGGCGATCTACTGGACCAATTCTAAAACTTTTTGTACCTATTAGTCATTTAGACCCCAAGATATGTAAAAATAGGGCCCAGGTTTAAAAATACTGGAATTATCCTTTAATTGGGCATTTTGCTCTTTTCACTTATATTGTGAATGTACATTCACTATTCTATTGTGCTACTTTTTAAAAATAAAATTTGCGTTAAATCACTGCAAGGAAGCTCATATCCTATTTCTCTGTATCTCTTATCAAACTCATATCTAATGTATGTGATAATTGCAGTCAGGAATGGCGCTAAGGAGTTTGTGCACTAACCCAGCATCCATTAGATCACAAATTCTGTCTAGTAGCCAATACAATTTTACACTAGCCACAGCTGAGAAGTATTTGAGAGAAGTTGCTGATAAGTACACGTTCTGGTCATTATCCCATAAAATGGTGCCCCTCTGGCACAATTTGGTGACAACATTTAATAGGCTAAGTAAAACCAATGACAACACCCCCCCCCGCCCCGCTCCCATCTTTGCAAGTGGAAAATCTTCTTTCAGCTGAGTTAGACTTTTCCACTAGTTACTACCTCCTGTCCCTGCACACCCACTCTCTGAGCCAGTGGCTAAAATTAGAATGAAGCCTGAGTTCTCAGACAAGCTGCTGCATTCCACCAGACATTTCTAGGGAAACATGACACTGAGCACTGGCAAACACTGGCTTTACATCTGAGACCTGGAGAACATAACGTTAAATACTGTTTTAAATTTGAGAAATGAATGACCCAAGGAAAGCTTACATAACCCCATGTTAAACCAATACACATGGGGAGTTCTTCAGCTACAATACTTGTCTCCCAAAAATCCCCAGTAGTAGCAGCAGGCATCGCCTTGCTACTACTAAAATTACAAAAGCAGATTAATTTGAGGTGATCACAAAGGTGGTTACCTTGACAGCATTTCCTCTGATGAACTTCTTGATGGTGGAAAGCAAGCCCCTTCCACCACTAGTAGGAGTGTCCTCTTCTACCTCTGAATGTCTCCGTTTGGTCCGGGATGGGCGGGCTGCCAGACTGGGGTTTGGTTGCTGAGACGCCTTACGCATTCTCAGCCTCATTGTTTTAGCAGTCACATGTAAGGCTGTTGTAGAAAATTTGATACAGTAAGAGGTAAGGAGCACAGGAGAAGAGAGAAGAAATGTTAGAACTGCAAGCACTAAGTCAAGAAAACAATATA
>OOFE01017639.1:17089-27294 GCA_900323365.1 Monocentris japonica | reverse complement strand
TTTTTTTTTTTTTTTTTTTTTTTTTTTTTTTTTTTCTTTAAATCATTGGCGTTTGGAGCCATACAGCAGGGCTCCAGACTAACATTTTATACCAGTGGCACTGGTGCCACTAAGTTTTTCAGTTAGTGACACTAGCACATAATTTGGTCATATCAAAAATTTATTGCAGCAGCGCACAACTGAGTCACTGCATTTCTGACTTTTTGGGAGACATTTGTTATGAAATCAAAGCAAATAGACTGTTTAAGCAGTAATAAGTTGGGGTAACGATATATCGTGGGACGATATGTACGTTGGAGGTGGAAAATGGTTTGCGATATAACTAAATGTTAGCGTTTAGCTAAACCACCAAAATGTAGACTACCATTTGTTTTCATTTACATACTTTAAAACGCCAGAGGGTGGAATCAGTAATCTGAGCTTGCTCGACTGGTGTTATGATGTTGACACCGACGTTCACTTGATGATTTAGAGTTTAAATAAAAAGGCAAAACCGTATTATGCCTCCATATGAATATTTTAAAAAAGACCAAAGGGAGTCACGTCGCACTGATGTGACCCATTCATTTTTTTAGAGGACTGGACAGATATACAGTCGCAGTCTGGAGCCCTGCATACAGCTAGTTGTACAGTCAAGGTGGATAAACAGGTTATTCTAAAACCCTCAACTGCTTTAAAATGGAGAAGTGAAGTTAGTGGGCTGTATGTATGTATGTGTGGTGGGGTAATACTAGTGCACCAATTGCTGCCAACATCTGGTTGCATTCAGGATCCCATTTCGCTTACATCACAGTGGATCACGGCAGCCACAGCTGGCTTCACTTGCGTCCGTACACTAAAAATCTGCCCAACATCTTACTCTTCAAACATCACAGTAATAACTCCTATAGTTACATGCGAGATCAATGGTAAATGCTACATATGAAAATAATGCAAGCGTGGATATAGGGATTATGAAATTTGACTAAACTCAACTGGAAGATATCTGAGGGAAATACAATTATTGTCTAGCAGTGAAGGACTTAACTGGTCAGTGCTGTCCCAGTGTATGCATAGGGAGAACTAAAAACTATTCACAGTAAGCACAATCATGCCAGCCCATTGTCCTTACGTAACAACAACTGGCTGAAATGTGTTTGGACATATCCAGGACCTGCTAAGAACCTCAAGTACACAACTGCACCCTCTAAATCCACAGATCTCAACCACCTACATCTGCTTTATGTTTCCATGGAGGTATACCCATGAACACAGAGGAGGTATGTATCCTGTTGCTCAAAGAGACGCACAGTGTGTGTCTCAGTGGCATCTCAACAGTCTTGAGTGCCTGAGATAGTATAAAAGTAACAAGCAGGCAGGAACAGGGTAAGCAAGTCTGAAAGTGGTGCTCATTCAGTGTATTAAACATACACCTTCATGATGAAGAGTACAATAAACAAAAACAGTGGTGTCAACATACCACTTGAGAACCATTAATAAATCATGTAACAGTGTCAGTGAAATCGTCTGGAAACATTGACTCATTTAATATTGGCATCTTAACAAGTTACATGACAGAAATCATTGTGATTGCGATTAATGCTGCAAACATTAAAAAAAAAATGAGTGACATCTTCACAATCTTTTGTTGCACATTTATAGTTTGTAATTTATGATGCCTAGTTAAGCATAACGAGCTTAACGGTATGTTGTTTAGCAAGGTAGTCAGCATAACTACAAATTCGTTTCCTTCAGTTTAAGTCAGTGCTTTCACAAATGCAAGTACAGCAATGTCAAACAAAGCACCTAATAAATTTATGATCGCACCTTGCAATGGTTGGCAGGACAGCAACGCCATTACTGATGAATACCCATCTGATTTTGTAATCAGCAGCAACCAAGGATCATGCACATAGCTAGGCACGAACAAGTGAGCGGGAAATAAGAACATGCATGCTACTACGACTATATCGGCGAGCTAGCAAACGTTAGCCATGGCAACACATTTGAGGGAAACAAGGCCCTCTGAACAGCCCCTGTCGAAATTAACTCGTTCGCTAACGTTAGCTGCCTTTACCTGTGCCTCTGGTCCGGGAACCTGAATTAACTAAGCTATACAACATACCCAGCTGACGCATCTAGCTGATTAACCCGTCGCATCAAGACGAATGTTTGTCAAAGTTACACCGCTACAGCATAACGTAATCTTATTATGCAATTTAAACCACAACCACGGAGCTGGCTAATCTCTGCCAGCTAACATTGATACCTAATGCTACGTTAAGAAAAAAGCAACTACAAGATGCCGAGTGTTACGCGTGTTTGGCTACCGGGAGTTTATATATGCAGCATAGCTTTGGATAAACTTGAACTTTTTCACAGCTCTCAGGCTGTAAAAGTTTGCTTGTGTGTAATGTCAAGACAACTCGGCAGTGAAACGAGATATGTTATCAAGTATTGCTAGTGATTAGCGTTTAACAAGACGAACGCACTGCGATTGCTAACGTTTAGCTTAGCAAAATAACACGAAGACGAGTAAACGCAGACAGCGTAACTAACGTTTACAACTGGCTACGTTGTACTAAACAGTGTGACTGCTCTCTCGGATCACTGACCAAGTTAACGCGAAGTTACCAAGCTGAACGTGAACCTCACGTCAGTTATTAACCAAGATAGATTATCAGTTAAACTGGACAGCATACTAAATATCGTTGCATACCACTAGTTGTGGCATGTCTTACAATAACAAACCTCGGTAATTAGCCATTGAGAAAGCGGTATTTAATGGAATCGATAGATAACGTTAGCTAGTTAACCTAGCTAAGTTGGAAAGTTGTGGAATGCCAATGTTAGCCTTAATGCTACCTCAATGTAAACTGCTTGCTAGTTTGAACGAGAGATCGATTACCACATTGAAGTACGACTAATGATCTAGTAAGCAGTTAAACGGGCACTCGCATTACTCAATTACCTGGCGTGAAAACAAGCTATTTTAACTAAGCTTGCTGAGCCAATTGAATGTTCCAGGAATTAGCCAGGTCCGTAATAGGCCATGCTGTTTGGCTAACGTTAGCTAGCTTAGCACATCTAGCGTTAACCCTACCTAGCTTTCTTCAAAACAGCTTCGGGCCAACAGATGTGCATAGGCAAAAGGGAAAATATTTATTCTGTCGTTAGCTAACATTACACAGACCATACGCTGAAGAAGACTATTTGCACGAATAACCTTAGTCGCCCACTTACTTTAGTGATCCGCAGTGTCTGAGGATAACGATTCAAGACCGACTAACCACCACAACATAGGCAGCGGTTGTTTTCGTGATCTGATCCGACTTTCTCTGTGTAGCTACTCAAGGGCCGTCTCCAAAATGACACTCCGTTGTGTTACCAGGCGCCATTTCCCGCCTCTGCTCACTCTCTCCAAGGCAGATACCCGTATGGGACACAGACACACCCCCTTTCCTCTCGAAAACACAAGCCAGTCTGCAGCGAAGACGATCATTCAGCCTCTTCCTATTCCCTCGATGTATGTTGTTCGTCATGGTATGGCAAAAACGTTAATGGTTACTTTTTTTGGTTGCAATTCATAAATGCCTGAATATACAAGTGCCATTTTGGCTGAGGCAAAATGTCAACTGATTTGGTGCTTTAAAATAACGAGTTTCTTCCTGCATGCGGCATATACTCCACAATACGGACACATGTATCATTGAAAATTGGGCGATAAACAACAATCTATCAAGCATCAGCAGCCAGGAAGATTGCTCTTACTGCGATAAAGCCCTGTTGCCTGGATGCTTCACTTTGTAGTCCACAAGATTGCAGGTAACACGCTTGAATGAGAAACTGTGCCTCATATGTACATCTGTATGGGTTATGATGCACTATCACAATTGACAAATGACATGAAGCATCACCTTTAATAAAATTAAATTACATTCAATGTGCCTTTTCATGAGAAATCAATGTTCATGGCTACACAAACAGAATTGAGTTCATGTTCACCGATTTCCCAAAATGTGAAGAATTATGTTTCCTCAGTACAAATGGTAACAGGTCAACTACATATGTACAAGAGACCTAACCAATGGAAGCAGGTGTCTGTCAGTTAGTTCCGTATGTGCTTGCTCAGCCTTTGCACATCACGGAGGATACTAACATTGGTCTGAGTATTGCTTAAGCATCAGTGTTTTGCTCAGTCTGATTATTAATAAAGATTTCCAAATACATGCAATGACAGTTTAAAAACAAAATGAGGAGCACTTTTGAGTGTCTGTCAGAAAAAAGAAACTGGTTTAATAGGCCATAAGAAAAGTCCTTGGCATCAGTTACTAATTCCCATTGCTCTAAATGCAGAATGGGCATCCATATCAGTCCCGAAATTGTGTGAGAGAGGCAGAGTGCCCAATCAGTCTCACTGACAAACTTATCAGGTAAAGAGTTTGTTTTTATCAAGCAACAGCAACCTGGAAAGAAAGAGAGAGCCAAAACAAAACACAGGTTGAGCTTGAGGTTCATTTGTGAGTCAACAGGGCTTAGAAAACTCCATTGTGAACTGTCCGCCACTTTCAAAGGCAGTAAACAAATAATAAAACTGAACAGTACACATACAGTACATCGTTATTACTGTTGAAAGTCATAACTTAAAAACACAAACATTTGCAAACTAACAGCAGCTCAGGACGTTGCCATCATGAGTTGTTTCATATATTCTGTGATGTCAGGTTACTCTGCATTGACTGAATCATTAGTTGTATTGTCTATTTTTTGAGATAGTCCATGATCATTAAGGATGCACCCTATAAATTCATAAGCATAGTGAGGTCCAAACTATTTTACCAAGAAAGACCTCGGTTGTCAGAACCGGCTGTCCCAATATAGAGGAAGGTCTGAATATAAAGTGAGATACAAGTGTATGAGTTCCTATTCAGAGAATGTCAATGGCTTGATGTCGTTTCCCATAATCCACTGCTCGATCTCCCTGCATATCTCGATCTTCGTCATCTGGAAAAAGAAAGCAAACAGAAATTAGAGATTAAGTCGTTCACAAAACTCTCAACTGCTGTAATCCTACTCCATTATCACATCAGGAAATGTATTAGTGCACAGAGTTATTAGATATACATCATATCCACTATGACCTAGCTACCTTACCAAACACAGCAGCAGACTAAACAACATGAATAGCTTCATCCCAAAACCATAGTGGGAATAAAATGTCCCTTGATATTCATTAAGCAGTATTTCAAAGATACAAGCTATCATATCCTCTGAATCATACTATTTTGTAGGCACAGGTCTTAAGGTAGCAAATAACATTTATAATAGTACATAGACAATTTACCCATCAAGCCAGCATTAATCTTGTAAGAGGTGTCACATTTTTCAAATGGTGGATAACTCATTTTGGAATGAAACTCAATATATTTATACGTAATATTAACGTCCCCATCAGTATATGACCAAAGCAAGGTCATGCTTGAATCCTTGAATTTAGTCTTTTCAACCAGAGACTGAATCCAATTTCATTGTATAGACTTCACAATTCAACACAGATGAAATACATGGAAATTACTGCGATTCTGCAACAAGACCAACCACAGCTGTTGCATTCTGTAATTACTGGGTTGAAATTATTGAAATGTTATATGAATGAAAGCATAAAAAAAAATATATATATATTTTATCTAAAACATAACATGGCAGCACCCAAAACAAATATTAACATTCTAATCTAATGGGCAATTAGAAATTAATGGCAGGAAACAACAATAACACATAATCAAAAAGTCATGGGCATGCATTTCAATCTTTCAAGGAGAACAAAGACACATTCACAAACACAGTAGGCTATATTTATCTACTGGTCTAGATGTGGGTCAGAGATGTTTGGTGGGCACAGACAGGTGGCATAGCTAAAGGGAAGCACGGGCAGGAGAGAAAATGCTGGATGGAACATGAAGTGACACTCACAGAACTGTAAGCCCCTGGGTCAGATTTCCCCCATACAAGGAAGAATAGGGTCCCAACATGCAGTGAGCTTAGTATGTTTTGGGACAAAGAAGCATTTGTTCTTAATTTGACTCTATCCTCAAAACGTTTGGATTTGAAATCAAACAGATAATATGAGGTTTAAGTCCAGATTGTCAGCTTTTATTAAAGGGTATCTATATAAATATTGGTTTTACTATGTAGAAATGACAACAGTTTTATACATAGTCCCCCTATTTCAGGGGACCATATTTATTTGGACAATTAGCTTGACAGGTGTTTCTGATTAGTCAGGTGTGTTTTGTTGTATCATCAGTGCAGGATAAAAGAGCTGTTAATATCTAGTCTTGATTCTAGGCTGTGCATTTGCCAGTGGTATCTGTCAATATGAGGAACAAAGAGTTGTCAATGTGCCGGTACTATGCTTACCACTGGCAAAAATGTCCCAGTTAAAGTTTACCAAGAAGCAGCTAAAACAGCCTGCAGAGTTCTGGAAAAAGATCTTGTGGACAGGTGAGACCAAAATGAACTTGTACCAGAGTGATGGCAAGAGGAGCTGGCGGAGAAAGAAAGGACCATGTCAAGATCCACAGCATATCACCTCATCTGTGGAGGGAGTGTTACGGCTTAGGCATGTGTAGCTGCTCCTGGAACCGGCTCTCTGTCTTCATTGATGATGTAACTGCTGACGGCAGTAGCAGAATGAATTCTCAAGTGTACAGAAGCATCTTGTCTGCTCTAGTACAAGCAAATACCTCCAAAACTCATTGGATGGTGCTTCATCTTACATCAAGACAATGATCCGAAACATACTGCCGTAGCAACGAGGGACTTTTTCAGGGCCAAGAAGTGGCAAGTTCTTGACTGGCCAAGTCAGTCTCCAGATTTAAATCCCATTGAACATGCATTTCATTTACTGAAGGCAAAAAGACCTCAAAACAAACAACAACTGAAGATGGCTGCAGTACAGGCCTGGCAGAGCATCACCAGAGAAGATACCCAGTGTCTGTTGGATTCAATGGGACACAGACGTCAGGCAGTTATTGCATGCAAAGGATATGCTACCAAATACTAAACCTTAGTGCTTTATTGTACATAATATCGATTTGTCCCCTGAAATAGGGGGACAATGTATAAAAACTGTAGTCATTTCTAAAAAGTACAGTACAGTACAGTCATTTAGCAGACGCTTTTATCCAAAGCGACTTACAAGTTACAGTTTTACATTATGTGGGGATCGAACCCATGACCCTGAGACTGAGAGTCTCATGCTCTACCAACTGAGCTGTCCGGGCCAGAAACCAAAATGTATACAAATACCCTCTTATAAAAGCTGACAATTTGTAGTTTAACCTCATATTTGTTTGATTTCAAATCCAAACATGCTTCTGAGCTCACTGTATTTACTGTGTCTACTGTATTTACTGTGCCTACAGTGATTAATGCCTAACATTGCTCCTCCTCCTGATGTGCATAGGTAGCAGTCCTTCACTGACCCTTCACTGGTCTTTTAAAGTCATAATTCTTAGTCTTTTGATATCTGTAGTTTCTGTTCTTGAGAGAGGATTCAAGGAGAAAATTCAGGGTACTGTGAGTTACTCTAATGTTGGAACTGCTGGGACAAATGCAGGGGGGCAGCAGCAGGACAGGAGTGGAGGGAGGGAGCAAGGGAGGAATGGTGGATAAACATTTAGACAGGCAGTCCAGTCCCCTGGCCTGGCTCACCTTGGACGTCTTCCTCCCCACCATCACCATCCTCTTCCTCATTGTAGGCCAGTTCGGCCTGCTTGTCAGCCTCATACTCACCCACGTTCCCATCATCCCCATTGTAGTCCGCCAGCTTAGAGCCGTGCTGCGGATCTACTGGGGACTCGTTCTCATCAAAGAACCGGCCTGCAGGAGGCAGAGAAGGGCCTCATCAGGAAGGGAGGGAAGCGGAGGCAGATGTAGGGAGAGAGGGAGGAATAGGTGAATAGTGCACAATGAATGCATGAAGGAATGAATGATCGAATGAAAGAGGATGATGAAAGATAAGCAAGATGGTGGTTGAGTCTGGCATAAGAGTAATACAAGAGTGTTTCTGATGAGGGAAGCAAAGTCAACCAAGGACTTTAATACCGACAGTCAAGGTGAAACAAACGGGGCAGATACCCTCATTATGAGGGAATGAGAAGGTCTTTGCTTTCCTCCTCCTCAAAACATAGTACTTCCCCTCACATCCTTCACTGTGAGTATAAAGAGAAGCGGAGACAGGGACTGAGTAGAAACACTATGGAGATGCACTGGGTACAAATCAAGGTTTTAAGCAGTGGGGATGAAGAGGGTGGGATGTGTAAGGGAGAGGGAAGAATGGCACATTTAAAAACAGAAGAGAAGGGAGGCAAGAAAGGCAGCAGAGCAGAAGCCAGGCAGCAGGACAAGATCATCTTGGAGCCAGGAGCGTGTCGTTTGTCTCCTCTCCTCTGCAACAGAGCCCTCTCTCTACTCTCTGGCAGTGCTTCTGCCCATATTCAGACATGCCTCTTATTCAAACAAATCCTCAGTTAGAAAGTCTCACTTTCATGGAAAAATGTGTTGTACAGGAGCAAGGATGTAACCGACTAGGACTGGGGAAAACCACACCAAATTCAATCAGATGGAACCACACCACATTGTGTATTACTCTCTACGTGTGATTGACACACATCAGAGAGCTGGGAGGCAGCAGCTAAGCACCAAGACAGAGCTAACAGGAAGTATAGGTGCACTTAAAGTTCTTTTCCAGTTGTCACATGTAATGTAGTATTTTCTATTTTCCCATCCCATCCAAATCAACCACCAGTTACCAACAAACTCCCCTCCACCCAGAACCTCCCTTGCCAATTATTCCATCCTCTAATACCCCTTTCACACTGGGGCAACGACCCGGGAATGACCCGTGTCAGGCGTTGGTATGAATGAATCTACACGGGTTATGAGATGCAGGTCCACGACCCTGCTCCAGACCTGGGAATAACCCGGGTCAGATGCTGCTCGGCTGCGGTGTGAATGGGGGACAAGGGTTACGCAATTGACGGGAACCTCATTTGTTAACATCAGAGGCGCATTCGTATAAGACGTAACCGCCGCTTAATACAAACGTCTGCAAGCCAATTCAACAACGAAAAAATAGAACGATTAACAACGGAGAATTGGAAAGATTCCAAAATCAGAGAGCTTCTGTCCATTCGTGGAGAAGAAGAAATAATAATCTCGAGTGTTAACACACTTTAAGACCGCTTTTAACGACGTCGACCTTGTTCGGCCCTGCGCGGCAGTGACGTATACAGATGTAAATATGATGACACGGGTCTGGTCTGAATGGGTCCAACGTGGGAATGACCCATGTTCCAATAACCCATGTAAATCCCGGGATTTGTATGTGAAAGGGGTATAAGTGTTTTGGATGCACTCACTTTGACGGTGGTGTAGTGACTCTGCTGGAACTTTGGCATGGTGAGGCTGGATGGGATTGGGCATCTGGGCGGGGTTGGGGGGTAGAGGAAGCCCCTTCACCTGTAGACCATCTCCTTTCACGTTATCAGGAGCTGAGAATAAGAAAGAGACAGCAGTTCTGTCGTATGTATGGCCTACACCCAAATACCAGAGGTCTTTAAGTGCACTTTAATACTGTGGCACAATTGACATACTACACTACACCTGCAACATGTAAAGACCTCTTCTTTATGCTGAGCCCATTTTCAGGTAGCACCACAGTTACTAACTAAATTTGTGAATTGGTGACAGGTGTGCATTGAAGTTTGACTCATACTAAATTATCAGTTCAGTTGTTACAGATTTAAAAACTTTCAACTTACATAACAACATGCCTTTTGTAATGTAATATATCTGACAAATGTAATTATTACCATAACAGGAAAAAGTATGACATTAATGCCAGGTAACTTTTGTTACATTAATGGGAACTGTATTATGTTAACAGGACTGCAAATTGTTGTGTTAATGGTTTATTAATATAATAGGAAGTTACTTGGAGTCACTTCCCTTTTAGCCAAACGCACTCAAAAGACTAATATAATTTAGACTGACTGCATTGGTGAGGTGCATACTGTACCCTGACCCTTCCTCTTAGCACCTGCTTATTTGTTTCACTTACTTGTCTTAGCACTAGCTTATATGCTTACATGCTTCACTTATTTGTCTTAGCTCTTGTTTATTTGCTTCACTTATTTGTCATTTGTTTAAATAAAAGGCAG
>OOFE01017639.1:0-14861 GCA_900323365.1 Monocentris japonica | reverse complement strand
TGAGGAAGCAGGCGCCTCAATTTTTTTTATCACCTTGTTGACATGGTAAACAGCTGGGCATGGCTCATCCTCTAACACAAATAATTAGTACACCACCTGGTTACAACTCATGCAAAATGTCACAAACACACACACACACACACACACACACACACACACACACACACACACACACACACACAATTTTGGGGTTCTTGAGGTTAAGTAAATAGAATTCTTTGTGAAGTGAATTTCCGATTCTCTATTGAAAAACTCTGCCAGTGTTTTTTAGTGCCATCTGAAGTTCTCCATCTCTTACCTTTCAGCCTCTGGATCTCTGTCATCTGGGCCGTGACATCACCTTGCAGCTTCATCTGCACAGGACAAAGAGAAAAAGGGGTTCAGGAATAACTTCTCATTGTTCGCCACTGGTCGGTGAGGGGTGGCTTCATAAACTTTGGCTCTGTGCTCACTATAAGCTACTAGAAGCAATTCAACAGAACAGGTCAGAGAGCTGCCCAGTGTACACACTGCATAGATGAATAAATAGTACAACAGGGTCTATAGATGCACAGATACACCAGGAGGAACAGGTTTGTCTAGTTTTCATGTGCACAGGTTCAGCATTAATAGATGGTCCTCAGTGTGACACTTTCTCACTTGCGATTGCTACAATAGGCCCAGGCCTTTAAGGTGACAGCCAATGAAAACAGCTCACACTTTCTGCCAAACAAACCCAGTCTAGGGTATTAGATGTTGAACATGATACTTGGTTGGTCACTGATCCCATGCTGACAAAGAATAGTTGAGGATTTATCTCACTCCAACAAGTGCCTTTATTCAGTCATGTTTTAAAATATATGTAAAAGACTGAGGGCCAGACGTTTACAGCTCATACTTTATGAGCTTTAGATCTTTCTATTTTTTTATTTTTAATAGGCAGTTCCTTGGCATGTCTGTTTAACACATTAACACACACATTCCCAAGAATCACACACTCAAAACGCATTGCATGGCCTTAGACCGAAGTATGCACCTCACCTAACTCCAGGCCGACTGCTTTAGTCAACTGTTATTTATCACAACATAATCTATAAGGGCTTTACACTCAATGTGTCATAAAGCATTGATTGTCTTGCAAGCATAGTGTTGTTATATGATGGATTCTTGTTGCAGTTTAATTCACTGATACAAGATTAAATTCCTCCACTATGTGGAACCCACTCCTATTTTCTTTCTGGACAAAAGCATCAAGCTCTGACAGCAAACCAGGAAACATTAAAATATATATTTTATCTCTACCTCTAACCCAAGCCCAATATAAACATGGGATATCACACTGTGTGTGCCACCGACTGCACCCAAAGTAATTGCCAAGAAACAAAAGGGAGAAAGCACAAAAACAGCAACATAAGGGAGGTGTAGCTGGTGAACTTATATGGATTTGTGGATAGATAAAAGTGGGGAAAATCTGTGCCTATTACCAGTTGATCACTATTTTGATCACCAACTTAGGTATTTTGAAGGAAACTTGAAAACATATCGGAGCGATCATATGCCAGCTAATATGGAACTGTGATTAGGCAATGAATGTTGGAACCACTTGAAAGTCATGCGTTTATTGAACATAATTGCATACCCCTCAACACAATCAGAATCTGGTATTCAACTAGGCCATGGATATGGTTTGTCCATTTTGTTGTACTATCATCATCAACACGTTTCAGAAAGATCAGAGAAGTTTGAAACAAGTTGGGGGCAAAATATCCACCTAATGTCATTTCAATGCTAACTGCAGACTCATGCTGTCTTCATCAGCAGCTCCAATTCCTGGCCAAGAGCAAAATCAAATCGGGCATTGTTGGAACTCAGGGGAAAACTAAGGGCTTTAATAAAGGGAGGGAGGGAGAGACAGACTTTAGACCCTGGACTTTGATGAGCCAGAATACACCAAGGAAAGTAGAGACAGTAATTACAGCATCAATGTCAACCATTGTGAAGACTAAAGCTTCACCCCATCACCTTCCTTGAATAGAGAAACTCAGAGGTTGTTAACAGCCTCCCCCTGCAGCCTGCTGAGCTTGGCTATATGGAGTAGCATGACAACACAGCCACGCCTTTAAAGACCCAAACACTATAGCCCAATCCTTTGTCAACGTCACTGATTACGTCATCGCCCGAAGTGTTTGCAAAAAGACCGGCGGGAGTAATGTTAAGACTGGCAAACACTCTGATAAAGTTCACTAACAAAAACAAATATGAAAAACAAAAACAATATAAAAATGTCCTGTTACGCTGGTGGCTGTCAAAACAGAGAGATTCGAAATCGGGAACTTTTGAATCAAACCGTATTCGCCTCTGGTTGTAAGCTATTAGAAGAACCGACTGGACGGAGGACTTCATAGGAAATTCCCACTGTTTGCAGTGAACATTTTATATCAGATACTGTAACTAATACAAGGACATCTCTATATGCAGATAGACAAATAGACAGTGAGTGTGCATGCGCGGCAAAGTTTGCAAACATTGGGATTGGTCTAATGGGACAGGGCCTAAATGCAGTTCAGTCTCCCTTTCCACCTGTGAGCTATCATGGTTAATCCTCTGCACCTGATGGGCCTAAGTCTGTATTTTGTGTGAAAGTAATTTAAGTTTGATCTGTCTTCACTGCAATGCAGGCCATTTGCTGTATACAAGAAACATTTCTGTTGAAACAGGGCTGGGTTGTTGACACAGAAAGGGGTTGCACCATTGCTTTTCAACTGCTGCCCTGATCTGGAAGCCAGATATTGCGGATGTGTTCCTTACAAGATCTAAGCATTATGTACATTTCCTTTAACCTAGATTTATCCAAGGAAGGTTTGCTTAAAGTGTCCCAAATTAGGTTTTTTGGTACACCTGCTAAGGGCTGGTAAACTAAAAACATTTTACCTGCCAATAATGATTTTTACTGGCCAAAATAATTATATATTTTCCATAGAAATGTCATTTTTCATAGAAATATGTCAAAGTTAGCAGAAGTTTAGACGCTACTGCTTTGTGTAACAGGCAGCTAATCAAGAGCCTGTTATAAGCATTGATACATATCCTGAAATCCCTAAATTAAAGCATAAGGGGCGACAACTCCAATATCTAAGATGTGATTTGGATAGAAAGTAATGCTTTCTTTGCTTTAGTAGTACTTTCAAAGTACAACATTTCCTTCAAAACTCAAAAGGGATATTGAAAACATTTGAGGGAGCAATAAGCTGTGATTTTCTACATAAATATGAGGAGTTATACATCAACAGTAATGTCAAGATTTTTAACTGGATTAATGTCATTTACTATGTCATGGCCAAATACACTGATATTCTGAAAAGTTGCTTTATGTGTAGTTTTGCTTCTCACAGCGACCGATCAGAATGCAGGTGGCCAAGGTAGGATGACAGGGTCTGGATGAATGAGCTCTAGATAAGGGAGTCATGGATGAGAGCAGGAATGCTGCAAGCCACTGCCCCCTCTAATTTAGTACAGCATCACCTTGCCTCTCTGAGGGGCTGCTTGTCAGAGAGCCCCCCCTTTCCTCCCACCAGCTGCCCCCTGGATGACAGTGATAGATTAAGTGGATAAAGATTACTATAACTACTACTGCTATTATAACTGGATGTAGCCAAAATTGATGACTGCAAGAGTTCAAACCCATCTGCCTCTAGGTTCAGGTTCCCAAATATATTTTTTTATGTCAAGGATCCCCAGATAGAAAAGCTTTACACCACAGACCTCCGTTTGATAAAGGTTTTGTTGCAGGGTTCCCCATCTGAGAAAATTGTCGTTGCCTGTCTATGCTGTAGGCGGGAGACCTCTAACCGGAATAGTCATTCTTACAGGCCATTTTCCCCTAGTGCTGACTTCTATTGGTTTAAATAACAGTGAAAGTAAACTAGTTCACATTTTGCTGGGGACCCCCTGAAAATCCCTCAAGGACCTCAGTTTGGGAACTACTGCTCTAGCATACCTTATCATCAGTGCACGTTTTGATGAGTGCTTCGCGGGCCTGCAGCTTGCCCTCCAGGACGCTGTAGTCTCCATCCTTCTGGTCGATCTGTTTCCTGTGCGTGTCCACCTGCACCATTAGCTCCGAGTTGCGCTTCTCCAACCGGCTCCGTGCAGCGTCCGTGCGTTTCACCTGCGTCTGAACCTCCGCCAGTTCATCCAGCAAGCGTCCGTGCTTGTTGGACACTGTCCAGTAGTTGAACGACAGTATGGCGATGATCACCATCAAGGCAATGAGAATGAAGGACGGGAGGCGGCCTCCCCGTCGGTTTGCACCAAAACCAACCATTTCAGAAAGCACTTCAGGTTGTAACCGCAACCTACTGAGCTCGGTACAAGTATTCTCCTAGTATAAAACACATTAGTCTACGTGACATGCCGTTTACATGCGGCAAGAGTCTGGCAAAGCAAAAACACCTAGGCAGACCGTCATCAATGTTAAGGATTGCTCACATTCTTCTCTTGTTTTTCTGTTCTTTACGCTCCTTCCTCCTACCGCACACCAGTCATCCTCTCTGCATTCATCCAATGTCAATAGATGGAACACACCCGCAGAGACGTGGCCTAGCTCATCTGGCAACGTTAAACACACTGGACGTGGACAGGCGAAGGCAGTCTTGGCAGTCAGAAGTCCAAATGAAAAAAAAAAGATCCGGGTTCTCTAGCAAACCCTGTCGGCCTACACAGGAGAGCTTTTAATTGCACAATCACCGTGACAACAACGTTGATAATATCCGAGCCAGCGTTAGCTAGTATTAATGTTGGATAGCTATCGTTAACTACCGAACGCTAGCTAGCTAACGTTACTAACGTACTGTACTTGATAGGTAGATGAGAGGAGACACATTTCCTACCAGACAGAAAAGGCTGATCTCTTCTTGCGGAGGGCCAATTTAAATTTATAAGTTCCCCATTATGAAACTAACCCTAACCCTGTCAGACACTACTGAAAGACATGATTTCCCTGCTGTCCCACTCTCCTTGATTCGCAACCCAAACTGTTTTCTGCTCTGTGAAGCTAGCCACAACAGTCCGATCTTTGCCGCTAAGGCGCAATGTTCTTTCAAAATAAAAGTCCCACCAAGGGTTTTGCAGCACTAAGCAAGCGTGGCAGTAGGTTCTGCGCGTGCTCATGTTTTTCTTCAGTTGGACCACCCGAGCTCGGTGGGGCTCGGGTACGGCTGACGTGTATGTGCCCGTTGTATGCCGATGGGTTGAAGGTGACCGGTGATGGACATTATATGTCCAAAAGGCTGAATGAGGCATAAAGACAATCAACATCAAAAATCAATATTGCAAGATGGCGACTGAAATATCGCGATGACTTTTTACCTTGCACGGTCTAAGTGGTACCACAAGAATAGACGCAACCACTCGCATATCTGGAGTGGCAGGTAACAACAGGAATATAATAAGGGGCCAGAGTAGAAATTATGATACTCAGTCTATGGCTTTCGGATTGAGTACACTGAACACCTGACATGAAGCCGCACGTCTCAATATTAAAAATACCCAAACAAAAAGTAGTATTCCTACTGTATAGGCCAATAGGGACATTGTCTGTGTCTGTTTGTCTGTGGTACTCAGCAGATTAGGCCTATTTAGAGTGACCTTATTGTGCTTCATGGTCATTTAGTATCTCCTATGGTATCACTATAAATAGTGTTATGATATTCTTATAATGTTCCTATACAGACGTATAGTTTTGCTGTGATATATGTATACTATCTTTCTAAACTTTATAGTATTCTTTTTCGTAATCGAATCGGGCATGACAATTCTCTGGGTTTGTTTCGCCATTTACTGTTATTTTATTATGAAGCCTATTGCCTTGTCTTTGCATGTTCTTACCTTTACTGCAGTCTACAATGTATTGCTACAAACACAGTCATCTGATTCTATAGTAGTCTAAAGCTACATTTTAGAGGATAGCCTACGATACAAATATCAGAGCAAAATAAAGCTACGTCCCTAAAGGAATATTACAGTGATACTATAGGAGATGAAATACCACAAAGTATGATAAGGTCACTATAAACTCACTTCTGAGTACCACAGCCATACGTCCCCATGGGATTATTAGAGGAATATTATAAGGATCGGGAAATTCTATCATCAGGTTATTGACAGAGAATAAATGGAATGGTTGCCTGTTGGTATGTAATTGATTTTAAGATTTTACTGCTCAGTCAAGCCTGGCTACTAGCTACAGTACAACTCAGATCTTCCTTGCCCCTGAAGCTTGGGGACTCCCTGCTTGAAGAGTTCGGGCTGGCAAAGTCATCTTTAAAATCAGGCTTCTGCTTAAATCACACATATATGATTTCTCTTTACCTATTTTATTTTATTCATGTTTTCTTCTTCTGTCCAGTACATTTATTGCTTATCTTGTTGTTCATTCATTCTTGACCTGCTTACTCCTATTCAGTGTCAAGGGGGCTGGAGCCTGTCCCAGCATGCATTGGGCAGAAGAAAGGGAAACACCCTGGGCAAGTCACCAGTCGTTCACAGGGCTTATCTTGTTGTCTTTTGTTTAATAATTTGTTCTTGGTGTAGCACTTTCTAACACTGATATCATATCTAACACTGAAGATATTGTCCTGTGACAACACTAATGGAGAGCTGAATCCAGTAGGTTTTTTACCCAGGGCTCCTTCATCATCCTACTGTTGAGTGGACTATGTGTTCAGATCACCAATGCATCGACATAAATGTTCCAGACCATTCACTGAAAAAACAAAGTAAACCACAGGATACAAACGCATACTTTATTGTAACACTGATAAGAATTGTAACACACTGAGGTAAGTTAAATAATCCACAACTGTGACATTCTTGAACCAGCGGCACCACAAAATATTCACCACCCTATCAGTAACAATTCCACAAAGTCTGAAAAAAGATGGCTAGTAGTGTCCAGTCAGTAGGTCCAGTTCACAGCTTAATGCAAACAATTTCTTTCTGTTTATGATGAAGAGTAGAATACCGGTAACACCATCTCCATCGTCTTCCAGTCACCGGGTCCTCACTTCGTTACCAGCTGTTTTTTTTAAAGAGATGAAAGTAAGTAGAAAAGATCCCCTGAGGGAGAACATTCTGTTGTTTTTCTGATGCGAAAGAAGCCACTACAGACATTGGCAGGCTCAGTCTGAGTTTGCTACCATTTCTGCTGATGTCTTGGCACGGTCTCGCAGGGCACTATGAAATATGAGACCATTTTAGATTGCCTTTACTGCAGTCACGTTGTGCAGATAAATCATCTCACGATGCCTGCATGTCTATTAATCGCTGTACAGAAATCTGCTGCACTGCACAGCATGGCTGCAACACCGGCACCCTGGAATGCCCTCAGAGGCTTGACTCAAGTCCTCGTTGGGAGAGTGGTCAGAGAATGGTCTCTCTACACATGATGCTATGTTCAGTGGTGGGGGAGTCCAGTGGGTTGGTAGAGCTGCTGGTTGTTTGTGGGGGGTGTTTGGGACGGCGCAGGGAAGGGGATGGGGAAGAACTCAAAGCACCACAGCTCTGGAGGTGAAGATCCTCATGCCCGTGCTTCCTAGGACTGCCTATGATGCGCCGTGACTGGGTCATCACCTGTGCATGCAAACAAACTATTATGAATTGAATTTGATTGAGTAAGAAAAAGAGAAATCAATATAATTCACCCACAGAGGTGAGCACCACTGATATGGAAATTCCATATCGAAATCAGTTGCATTTTACCAGTAAAATATGTGCAAGTATTGTTTTTCATAAAATGATGTAACTCTGAAAGAATGGTGAAATTTCACTGGCAATCACTTGATACACAATGATGATTATAGTAATCAGCATAATGTCTTCCACTGCTATTGTAGTTTCGATGCAATTCTCTCACCTCACGTACATGAAAAATCAGTGCAAGGCTGCACCCACAATTTATTTTTCATGACTGGAACTAGCTATGTGAGTTTTCTGCTAATTTCTGCTTCCCCCTCACAAGTTCCCAATAACAGAACAGGTTTGTTTGGACTGAAGGAAAGGGATCAGGTGGCACCAGTTGTGCGAGATTCTCATTTGTTTCGCTTTGACAAGAAGTGTTGCAGAGAATCATTTGATCAGTCTACAACCATTTTCCTATCAGTATCACTAATTTCAATTTATATTTTATTGATGCTCACCACAAACTAACAGTGTTACCAGAAACCAGAAAGACACACCAATGATTTGCAATTAAGCTATTATTCCAGTTTCCCAAAAACTGGTTAGTAAATTGTTGTTAGCATTAACAGTCTAATTCCATTACCTGATCTATCACATTGGCACTGAAAATGGCTTCCTCCATATGTTTCTCATCTGACTTGATGACACACTTGATGTTGTTGACAACCTGCTGGACCTCAGGAGGTAGACTGCAACTTGAATGCTCCAGGAACTTGGCCACCAATATTTTGGTGTCTTTGTATGTCTTAAGGTCAGCCAGGGAGTGTGGGCGATCATGGGAGTGTGTGTGCAAGGCTCTGGGTTTGAGGTGAATATCAACTTTTCTGCCCTCCTTTTGCTGCTTCCTGACATCTCCGTGACTGGGTTTACCACCGCCTGCTTCTGTTGAAATGTCTGTTGGGTCTGGACACACCATAAACAACAACCAAGAACAGTCTGTTAGATCAAAACACATTAAATACCACAACAATCCATAAAACCACGGCTAATACCAATGGTTTTAAGTGTTATGGGGAAAGTGAAATCAACCTTCACTGTAAATTTAGCACTGGTCTCGCTGACAAAACACATTCTCAGCATTGGCTACTTTCAAACTCAATTTAAAACTACACAGTAACCTATGACACTCCTTGTACAACACTACCTTGCTCTGGTGTATGAGCTGACTCTTCAGCATGAGGGTTACTTTCAGAGGCACAGACACAACTTTCACCTGTAGAGGGAGACAAGGACCTTAATGTGGGCCAAGAGAGCCACCTCACAGACAACGATGGCACTAGTTCTACATTTCCACCATGCATGCTACTGTCACAACTGACCATTTTTACCATGCACATGGAAGGTTGATCACATGGTAACATTTAAATGGGGTATGTAAGCTGTAGTATAAAAAGACCACAACAATATAACATTCTTGCAACACTTACTTCCCGATGTGGAGGAGCAGGAGATTGGGTCACTGGTGGAGCGGACGATGCGTGCCAGCTTGCGGTATCTCCTGGCTGCACGGAGCCCCCGAGGCCTCTCTGAGGGCGAGTAGCCACTTCGGGCTGAGGTAGAGGGGGGTTGTGAGGTGGAGGAGGGTGACCAAACACTGAAACACAGCCTGGGACCACGTGACCTGGCAGGAGGAGATGGGGAGGGAGAAGGAGCCAAAGGGCTGAGGGCTGAAGTTCCCCCAGAGGAGGTTACAGAAGTGGGGGAGCAAGGTTGAAGTGGTGGGGGGATAGTGACAGAGAGTGTGAGCTTCCTGCTCACCACTCTCGCTCTAGTGAGGGAGTGTGTTGATGCTTTAGGTGGATCCTCCGGCATATGTTTGGCTGATGCAAGCTCGTCACACATGTGCATGGTAGCTCTGAGCTCCTCACATGCGCGTATGATGTCTGCAGAATCCTCATGGTCCAGATTGCTAACATTTTCTGAGGACCAGTCTGGGGAGCGTGCAAGAGACTCGTGGGTGGGGGAGGATTCACTGTATCCCACGTCACTGGGGCGAGCAGCAGTGCTAGGTGGGCCACGGTGGCAACGTGAGGCGCCTCGTGTACAAAGCTCCAGGCTGGTGCAGCTACCATCAGTGGGGGCAGTGTGGGGTGTGCCGTAGGGAGAGGAGTCCGAGCCCTGGACCTCCAGAGAGCACAAGTCTTCCGAGGAGCAGCTCTGGTCCTGCAGATCAGCCACCTCTGACACCATCAGGGATGCACTGTCCACTGAGGCTGCAAACAGAGATCGACATAACACCAGCATGAGTATCAGACAAGGGGAACAACCCTCTGTAATGTTCGTTGGGGCACAATAGATGCTGACTTTACCCTGAGTACTGAGTCCTGCAGTGGTGTTCCTCTCACATAGACTGGACTCAGTGGCCTGCTGCTCTATGCTGGTAGTTACCTGTAAAAAGAACACACCACCAGTGGGACATGTAATAGCACTGGGTGAGTAAAAGGAAGTGACTGTGAGATACTGAGGAAAAGGATGGAGAGGAGTTTAATGACTTCAGATTGTTTGCTGAATATGCTTCTGTGGCACATTAGTAGCATAGTTGAGGGTAAATGCAGGCAGAGTGTACAAACCGCCTTCTCTGGGCATGACAGAGTAAACCAATCAATAAGCTGAATTTCCACTGCCTCATATATAGATATTGGAGTCAGAGTATATCCACCGGTAATCAGTACACAGAGAGGACAAAACATTAGGGCAACCTGCTTTTCCCAAGAAATAAGACTGAACAGGTGCATTCAGGTGAAAGCTGTGATTCCTTATTGATTTCCTATTAAATCCACTTCAGTTATGAAGGGGAGAAGGAGATGAAGGTGTACTGTGAGAGTGTACTCTTACATTATGTCTGGCATCTAACCCTCAATACCACAATTTGGCCTGTAGAGGGCTCTATAAGACCACAACACCCAAACAAACTATTCTTCAGTTTAAGGGACAGGTATAGACTTCTGCTGGGAAACCTATCATCTAGAGGTGAATGATTACATTTAATACCATGCATTCCATATTGTGTGACTGGATACACAATACTTTCTTTTTCAAATACCTGCCGTGCCTATAACCTGAAATCATCAGCTGTGTTTCTATGCTACATCTGCCCTCTGGCTGTTCCTTCAGTCAATCAATCAAGCTCTTCCTCTGTACTGCCTGCCTCCATCAGCCATCAGAACCACCAACACTTCAAATCCATCGCAGGTGAGAAAGCCCTCAATTGAGTTGACCTCCTGACTGGAAGATACAGTTCAAAATGTATGTAAAGGGAACTATGTAGTCATCACGTTTAATGGAAACATGGGAGAAAAATCCAAAGGTGTTTCATGATGCTAAAAATACAAATGAACATCAAGGATTTCCTTAATCAGTCATCCAGTTATTTCTAGCTGTGAACATGAGATTGAGTGACAATCTGAGCCTCTCAGACAGAGAAGAGCTCTGATCAGTTCAACATGATCGTCAAGGGAGACCTCCTGAGGAAGTAACAGACTTGAAACAGCAGAACAGATGACTCTCAGACTTCTCAAAACATAGAAATTAGCTGAAAGCAATTTTCCTACAAAATGCTGCGATTTACAGTACGAGAGTAATGGTCAAGACAAGGCGCGTTTAACAGGAAGCAATGTGATGGTGAGCTTGCTACTGTTTGCAAACTATGAAATCACATTACGTGTATGTATAATGCATGTATGTTTCAAGATTAAAAAAGGATTTTGACCTCCAGTGTGTTTCCCAACTGGAAACTGTCCTACTCTCAGTTGCCTATGCAGTAGGAATCAGTAGCCAGTGCTGTTTTAGAGACAGAGCAGGCTGGAATTACTCACCTGGCTGGCAGGGGTCTGCCCCACCACAGACTCATATGGAGGGGGCAGGTCAGTTGGGTACAGAGTCCCTGGGCTGTTGATAGGCACCCCGTAGATAGCACTGAATGGTGAATGGGGGAAGTCCAGGTGCAGACCTCTGTTGGAATCAAAACAACATAGGTTTATCCAAGTAAAAAATAAATTAAAATAAATACAAATCATATCTATATCAAGAATAACTTGAATGCAGAGAGTCCTAAGCCGATGATGCAGAGTCTTTAGGTACTGGCACAACAAGTATGGATCTTCATCCTATCTGAGTCCAAAATATATTTTCTATTCAGAGGACCAAAATATCCTCTTCTCCCACAATATCCCCAACACTTCAATCCAGACATACTGTATTACTCCATATGCACTACCACTGTTTCATATGTTGCCAATTAACGATGAGCAGTCATGTGAGCAGTCATATCTTTTAATTACAATCCCATTCTCCACTAAAGTGGCAGAGCGTGAAATATAACCTGAGAGTTTCCACCAATCATCCCAGGCATGATGATGTCATGACACATCCCTGGCCCTGAGCAGGGACACTCTATAAATGCTTCTTCAGGCTTGTTTATATTTATGGCCTAATTGACTAACAGATGTGGCTTCCTGCCAAATGACTAAATCAGCAGCACTCCCACTGGCAAGACCGAGAAAATGGAAGAGATGGTCTTCATGGAAGGAGGGATAAGGGAGGGGTCATCAGATCTAACAACAACTGAGAACCATGGATATCACAGCTGCCTAACAGGAGGAAAATGCTCTGAGCTGGCCATGCATGATATTACTACATACATATGTTGATCACAGTCAGATATTCTTCCTAATCAGTCACTTACCATTGCTACTTAGTGTGATGGGTTTTGATTTTTCCTCAGATGGCAATACCGCTTTTGGCAATAGCCCATTCGCATTCTCAAAGAAATGCTTCGCGGTTCACTGCACTATACCAAATGAAAATTGTGAAGCTGTATTGAATCTGATAAAGCCCCAACAATGACAAGAAAGACGGTTGATGAATCAACTTTATTTGGCACTAACACAAGTATGCATGCAGTGAATTTGTTTCTTTGCGTACCTCTGACTAGATATACACACATCACCCCACACACATGCACTTTTCCAGGTCAGAGGACAGTGCAGGTGTCAGCTTCTGGACAGCGCGCCTGGAGCAGTTAGGGGTTAAGTGCCTTGCTCAAGGGCACTTCGGCAGTGTTGGTGGGCACCATAGCTGTGGCACCAGTTATTTTTCAATCACCAGCTCACAGCTGGAATGCACCCACCTGGTGGTGCCGGGGATCTCTAACCGCTAGGCCAAACTGCCGCCCCACAAGTAGCCATACCAGTGACAAGAAAGATTATAGCTAAGTGATGTGTTTTCATACAAGCAAAAGGTCAAATATGAATCTCTCAAATAAAGTGCTGTGCTACCAGATTTATCATTAGACATTAACCTCACTCTAACCAAAGTTCCTCTCTTCATCCTACCCCTATTCGTAACCCCTGCCTTTTACCTCCTCCACTCACTAAATGTCATGCTTCTTTTCTTCGCTGCATGTCCTCTTGGGGGAATTGTGCCTCCAAACCTCCCCTGGCTCTGGAATTGTTGCTTTTGGTTTTTTGCACCACCCCTCCCCTGTTTCTGCTATCATCACCAACAAAAAGAACCTGCAACACCTCGCATTGGGTTTGTTCAAATAATAATAATAAAAAAAGCTTTAGATTTTGTTCATTTACAGGTCGGGTGACCCTGTTGAAAAGCTGGTGATGATCAGTATGATCCCCCTGATCCCATCTCATTCAAAATAATGATCGTATGACAGTCTTGTGATATCTCCATGACAGAGTGACTCCTAAACCCTTTATTTTAGTGCTGCTCCTGCCCTGTTCCTCATCTCTCCTGTTCTACTGTGAAAAGTGTGTTGTGAAATGCACATGATTTGATTTCTTCAGACTTGGATAATATCTTGCTCTCAAGAGGGTAATGTCTTAATACACTGCCTTCAATAAACATTTCCAGTATTTTCTTTGCAGCAGCTTCATTGGTTACGGAGTAGAATTGATATATAATAAAACACTGGGTAAGGGAATACAGAAAATGTCCATAGTGGGTGGATTGAACAGAGAGGGTCAGGTGAAGGAGATGCAGCAGTTAGTCATTCATGCTTCTGAGTCCTAGAAAAAGCTTCAGATGTGTTTGCTTCTTCAGTCAGCATGCCCCTTTTCAATTTGTCGTGTCAAATCCCAGGGTATTGTCCCACGACTAAAGAGCTCTGTGCACGGCCAAGGCTAGGCCAGGAGTGAAGGGCTGGGAAGATCTGAGAACACCAGAGATTTCGAATGGAAAGCCTTGTCCTGGTGCACCCTGTCCAATCTCCAGTATGCCAAAGACGGTCATTGATGGTTGAATTTTGATAATGCTATTTCCATCTATTTCCACGACAACGTTATCATATATTATATGGCTGTCATCTTAAGTCTACAAACCAAATAAGAATCCAAGTTAAATTAAATAGGAAGGCAGAATCAGTTCATTAGACTTCTGTGGAGACAGCCATGTGTCAAACGAATGTGGCTGTCAAAGTAAGACGCAGTTTAGTTAGTTCACTTAACCCTAATACTGGCACTAGACTCGCCACAGTGGTTTCTAATATTTTTACAGTATATGCCTTTTCAAACATGTTGATCTGTTTTGTGTATTCATTTTACCAGTTTTACCAGGACCAAAGGGTTTTATAGCCACATGATTTATCTGTAGGAAGGAAGGAAGGAAGAAAAATAGAAAAAAACAGAAAAAACCAAGGCACACAATTCTGATTAGTGCTCCTTAGTTGTCCCTGTCACTCGCACAGATGCATGCAGTTCACAGAAGAGGCATTGCACAACGTATGCTCAACTGATCACTTGCACCAAACAGCAGAATCACATTTTCAATAAATGATGCAGAAAGATTTTAAATAGGCTTGCTTAACAATTTAAGCTTTACACGCAGTAACAAGTTACATGATGAACATTTTAGACCGTCAATGAGAGCATAACACAGAATTAGGGGATTCTCAAACTATCCTAGATGGCATATGTCAATATATTAAAGCTGGTCCTGACTAACACAAATTTGATGTGTGGTTAGAGGGTCTGTCAGCCTAAGGACTGTCAAGCTTTTCAGCTCAGTTTGTAATGTAGCAGCAGCCCTACTATATCAAAAGCCTTTTCTTAGCAATGGCAAAAAATGTGTGATTTTTTTTTCTACTCACCTCTGTCCATCCATTGAAGGCGTACAGGTGTACTCTGGGGGGTAGT
>OOFE01017636.1:29265-39623 GCA_900323365.1 Monocentris japonica | reverse complement strand
CTAGCCCGTCTGGTCCAATCCCACAGAAGAGCTACTGTAACACAAATTGCTGAAAAAGTTAATGCTGGCTATGATAGAAAGGTGTCAGAACACACAGTGCATCACAGCTTGCTGTGTATGGGGCTGCGTAGCCGCAGACCGGTCACAGTGCCCATGCTGACCCCTGTCCACCGCCGAAAGTGCCTACAATGGGCATGTGAGCGTCAGAACTGGACCATGGAGCAATGGAAGAAGGTGGCCTGGTCTGATGAATCACGTTTTCTTTTACATCATGTGGACGGCTGGGTGTGTGTGCAGTGTTTACCTGGGGAAGAGATGGCACCAGGATGCACTATGGGAAGAAGGCAAGCCAGCGGAGGCAATGTGATGCTCTGGGCAATGTTCTGCTGGGAAACCTTGGGTCCTGGCATTCATGTGGATGTTACTTTGACACGTACCACCTACCTAAACATTGTTGCAGACCAAGTACACCCCTTCATGGCAACGGTATTCCCTGTCCCTGATGGCTGTGGCCTCTTTCAGCAGGATAACGTGCCCTGCCACACTGCAAAAATTGTTCAGGAATGGTTTGAGGAACATGACAAAGAGTTCAAGGTGTTGACTTGGCCTCCAAATTAACGTCTTGGTGCCAGATACCACAAGACACCTTCAGAGGTCTTGTGGAGTTCATGCCTCGACGGGTCAGAGCTGTTTTGGCGGCACAAGGGGGACCAACACAATATTAGGCAGGTGGTTTTAATGTTATGGCTGATCAGTGTATATCAATCCATCTTTTTTTAGAGTTCACTAGGAAAGTTCTACTCTCCCCACAATAGTGTGCACTTTTAGCCACAGCCCCCCAAACCTGTTTTCCACCCTGGCATGAAAACGGATATCCAGTCTCCTCCAAACAATCTGTGTCAAGGCCTGAATTCACTTTGCTGCATCAGAGCCAAAGATGCCGCACAAGCACTCCTTCTCTCTAGTCCCTCTCTCTACCCTTATTCTATTTATACTATTCATATCCTTCTCACTCGTATTTTAGTGTGGATACAAAGAATGACAAAATATTAAAATTACAGGCCACTGTTTATTTTAATATTTATATATATAAAGTGCAGTTTGGCTGAATAAAATCGTTAACTATCCAATATGTAAGATTAGCTCCCCGGCTCCCTTTAAACACATCGAGAGACCCATCCTGAAGAAGTCAGCCAGGAAAACTAAACATCCTGAATACCCGTACTTAAATGGTTTGAAATACTGTAAACCCCGATTCCAATGAATCACGATGCATGGCCACCCACAGTTGGCAGATGGGTTGGTACAGTGGTGCCAGGCCTGAAAGAGTCCAGCTGGTGTATTAGTCACCTGCTAGTCAATACTGGGTCAAGGCCAGAGACAGAAAACCTAGCCTGTCAGCACAGAACACTGCATGCTACAGTAGCAACGACACAAACTATACCAGACTATACCTATTGGATTTCACTAAAGCCAGGGAGCAGTGGCCATGGTCATGTGCACATCCCTGTAGACTTGTAGGCACAAACTATTCCCGGAAATTAGTCATGCTTATTAAGGAGAGAGAGAGGTAAGAGGATTTAACTCACAATGCACAATGTGTGACCAATTTCTTCTCATACCTCAATGATGGGATATTTCCTTTAATGATTCAAATCTCCTTCTCTGGTGTTAAGGGTTTATAAAGGTAAAGGGGAAAGGGAGAAGTGGGAGTAGAGATGCGAAGGCAAAGGATGGAAGCATGTGTAGCGGGGAGGCAAGGTGATGAAGACTAAAGGGAGCAGGACGATGAGTGATATACAGTGAGAGCAGAGGGGGTATACAATGTGGTAAAGCAGTCGAAATGATAAAATGGCAGGTGGGGGCAGGATTATTTATGACTGTAAAGAGGCATGAGATTGGAGAGCATGAAATGGTGGTGGGGCGGGGGGGGTGCTGATAATCAGCATGACCTTTCCTTTCTCAGCGGACATTGACATGGGAACCCCCACCCCAATCCATAGAGGGGCACTGGTTGATAACACAATCCTCCCTGTTCTTCCCTTCCTTCAAGAATGAGAGCGAGAGAGAGAGAGAGAGAGAGAGAGACAGCATGGACAGCTTGCAGCAGAAGTACACTTCCATGTGTACTCATACGTGTTCTCATACAATGTTCCTAAGATATCTTTCAAAAAGTACTATATCTGCGCATGGTCAACCGCATAACCTATCACTGCACACAACACAATTTTGCGGTGAGGGTGAAGGTTAAGGTTAGGCAACTAAAACATCTTTGGGTAAGATTAGAGGTAAAGTGAACCTAGGTGCAAGTGTATACGCCCATTCACCACCACAACTTTCTGTTTACAAAAAACATGATATAATGTTGAATATCTCTTTAAGGTCATGCTGCTGTTGCTATTATGTATGAGGACAATGCATGGCTGAACATTAGTCTACCTCTATGTGACATACGCTTTCGCAAGGGGAGTACCATGGCTACATCATGCGCTACATGGCAGTAGAATAATGTTGATAATGGAAGACGATTTACTCCCTGAAACCCTTGGAAAGGAAAGAAATTTTACACTTCTGAGATGTGAAAAAACACTGCCAGACCAAGTCTAACATCCTGTGATCTGAGTTCAGAGTACTTTGTACATGACTGCAAAAGGCTGCTATCCAGAGTGATTATGTGTGTTTGAACTGAGCAACCGTTCAATGATTTTTCATCTGCTCACACAGAGGCAAGAAAAGTGAAAACTGTTAAGACTTCTAATTCACTTTGGTCCTGTAGTTTTCAGGTCAGTGGTTGTGAAAACATAAGACATTTGAGTTGTGATCCAGGGTTTTTAACACAATCTGAACATAGCCCACAGCCGAAACCACATTCACAGACCGTTACAGTTTCTAGGCCTGCCAACCCACAAGTGTGACCAGCAACAAGGTTTAGACTTTCCAGCACATTGCAAGATCATGTTAGTGTGCTGAAATGACACCTAAGCACCTACACACATTGGAGATAAATGTATATGTAATGTAATAAGTGATAATCTGCACATGGTTTGATGTTTTGCCTTAACAAACAATGCTGCATTAATATCACCTCCTCTAGGATATAAATCTTTTGAACCCAAAACAAGAAACACCCAATTCCAGAACTCCAGTTATACAGCGAGTACTTTTAGCAGAGCAATCTGATTGGTTAAAGACACATTATAACCATGCTGTTAATTCCCACATAGCGCTGTACTTTATCAAAAATGGAATTAGGCTGCTAGATCTTGCAGTAACCAGGCTATCTTTCTTGCTTTCTCATGATTTGTGTTGTTTGTATACTAATCTGAAGTCGGTTTTAAACAGCGCACTTGACACTCATTGTATAAAAAACCGTGCCTCATCCAAGTCGCATGACTGTCCTACCCATGATCACACTAAAGGGTTGTCAGATTAGCAGTATAGGGTGGGTGTTCTGAGGATACTCACCACAAGAGAGAGAGGTCTTTTCCATGATACCACTCCTATCAGTCCGGAGAGTAGCACCTGGGAGGAAAAACACAGACAAGAACACATTCATACAGATGCTGTTCTCGTGTGTGCGTTAACACACACTACCACATCACAGAAGACACAAAGGACCAGCACAGGGATATCAATCATTTGTGGATGTTATCGACATGTTGTTTATCCAAACTAACGTTTTTTCGAACACAAATATATCAAAACTGCTGTCAAAGCATGACTTGACTGTTAATATGGGGATCGCTTTTCCTTGAGTTTCTCAAATACACCCTGATTCAAAGGATCATCCCGATGATGGATAATCAGCTGTAACTGTGTTTTGGAGGTTCCACCACTCTGCCATTAGGTTTCCCACCAGTGCTCCATACGAGATTTTGTGAGTAACCGCCCTGATGGTGAGTGAAAATATGAAAACAATTAAAAGAGTTGTTTTGATCTTCCTTGTGAAAGAAATAGGAGTAGAAATGCAACATTACATTTTTTACAGTGTTAAAGTAAATGGTATTAACTGATATTATCATAACTGTATCATAACTGCAACATATGATGACCCATGGTTACTATATTTTATTATGTTATCTGTAGTTTATCTATTTAAAAACGAAGAATGAAGCTTTGTTTTTTGTAAAGAAACGAGACCAGTTTCCCCATGAACAGTGGAAAGAAGCAACCTTTTTCTCTGTTTTAACCTACAGACACTAGTCTAGATACTGTCTACCACATGGCTCTTATATCTATAACCAGAGAGGCCTATGGTACTCATTCCTGTATTGTATATCAAAAAGTGGGCTGAGCTTTTCTTTATGTGAGAAGAGATCAGCTTGGTGTTTGGTTTATACCTGACTTGGGAAGTGCTTTTAAAATTTATTTATTTATTTACTTCAAATACCTCAAACCAATGGGGTATCTTGTTATTTCTGTTTCCCAACTGTGGTTTTGGTTTTGTTCTGTTACCTACTATTGATCTTTGTCTCTGTTTTGTTATTTCATTACAATCCTAATAACTCCCCCTCAAAAGGCTTTTTTGAGTTTTGCCAGGATGTCACTGTAAATAACAATGGTTTCTAATTGACCTGCCTGATTAAATATAGGTGAGATCAAAAATAGGCAGAAAACATGCACTGGTTTTCTCAGCATGGCTCACTGGGGCGTGGTGCTGCATTTTCACAGTGTCTGCTTGGTGTGATCTCACATATCATCAGAATGCATGTGAACAAAGGGTACTCATAGCCTCTGGCGCTCTGTTCCTCTATGGTCTCTCTGCCTTTCACCCTCCTTCACCCTCCATTAAACACCAACACTGCCCTCCCCTTTCCCCCTATCGTGCCTCCCTCCTTTCCTCTCTTCTCTTCACTGACTTTCTTGATATCTACCTTCTCTCTCCGTGTGTTGCCATCTTTCTTTTCCTAATCTCTTCCTATATCACACACACAGTCTCTCCATCTCTGCTCACCCACTCAGCCACTGTCTCAATATATTCCTGTGCTTTCACACTCCCTTTCACTCTCTTCCACCACTCTCCTTTTCCTTCTTGTTTCTCTTTCCTTCTCTCTCTTTTTCCACTCTCCACTCAATTTTCCCACTTCTTCACTCACTGTCATGCATACAGGGCTTGGGGAACAGGAAAGTCAATATTCCATTTAAACACACTCACTCATACACACACACACACACACAAACATGCACACAAGCTTGCAAGTGGCATGCATGCTTGTGTGAATACACACACGCACACACACTTGTTTTTATTTGATAGAAGTTCGGGAAGGAAAATAAAAATAAACCATGGTGGGTAAGTATCTTAAATAAGTTTACGTCACACTCATTCCTCATTTCAGATTAGTGGCTGAGATCAATTACTCTTCAGATCTACAGGATTAATATTATTTTGTTTTATCTAAACTAGCTCAGAGGATTGGTGACGGGAGATTAGGAAGGAAGGGAATGTAGAACACCAAAAATGAACACATAACAAATACCAAATAGAGACAGGCACACACACACACACATACACATAAACACACATGCACGAGTGAACATATACACAACATGCACAGGATTTCTGTACCTGGACAAGTTTGTCTTTTTTAAATAAATGGTCTTGAAATAAACAAAGAGGAAAATAAATGATGAAACTCAGATATTTGCATCTTTTTTTTCTTCTCCTGCCTCTCTGGGCTTCTGTAGGCGACGGCATGAATTGGAAACTTATCCTCGGGACATCAGTTGGATAGAATCATGATAAAATATACTTTAGTTTACAACATCAATTATATAGGCTATTCCAAATTTTGCCTAAAAAAATTATGTTTTTTATGAAAAGATCTGTTTGATTCCTATTCCTGTAAATGTTCTTGTGTGCTCTGTGTAGTGATGGTTACATGTGTACAGCTGATGGCATCGGTGACAAAAAGCACCACAATAGAATCTGTCCTTGATCTTGCATCTTTGCGCGTGTCTGGACAATATACTCTTTGATGTCTCTGCTCTGCTCATTGTGATTACGAACTGCGCCAGGCAGCGGGAGACAGAGGCTTGTGCAACTCTTGTGTTACTCCAGATAACATGTGCCCTCTCCATACTGGTGACAGCCGCTGTGTCAGCTGGGCAGGGTGTCTGGCAATGTTGTGTCAGTATCTCAAGCCTCTGTCTCCTACTGCCTGGTACAGTTCTTCATAGCAATAAGCAGATGCACCAAAGGATATGTATGTGGGCCAGACACAGCATCACCATCAGGCACCATCAGGGATAGATCGAGGCCCTATCCATGTGGAAACGGTGGATGCACAGGATGTCTGTTATGTCAGTTAACTGTTAAGCATATTAAAGCAATAGCTGACAACCTCTCTGTGTCCTGGTAATTGAGACCTATTGCAGGGTTTCAGGTACATAAGTAAGTAAGGCATGTAAAAGTTGACTTAAGGTAAAGGTCCCATATTATTCAGTCTTCATGATTTTATTTTCAAATACAGTATTGCTCAGGATAAGAATGTTTTGCAAATAAATGTAGCTTAGTGGATTGAATTAGTTAAATTGAAGGAATTTGAAGACTAAGTCCTCATAGGCTGAATAGCCACAATGCTCGACCCTGATTGGTCAACAACACCAGCTCCTCTAATTCAATTCCTCGAAATAATTGGGTGGAGGCTTTCCAGTGGACATGTCAGTTCAAATGCTGCAAACTGGTCTGATTGGAAGGATTTCATGAATCCTTTAGTGAGGGTAGCCAATCAAGACCGAGTCCAGTTGTCATGTGTTTACTGAAGCTGATGTTTACTGGAGTTAAAGTGTCTGTATAAAAGGATAGATTTTTGAAACTGTAAGAACAAATACCTATATGAACAGAGGAAAATTTTAATTCCTATAACATCGGACCATTGGATCCTATCATATCTGCTCTACATGCACACAATTTTTTGTATTGTAACGCGGGGAAGACAGGACACCATGCACTGATTACGAGTCGTCAAGGCGTAGTAAGCCATAGCAGAAGCCATAGTGAGTCGGCGTAAGCATAATGGCAGCAGCATATGTGGAGCGCTAGTTTTACTAGATTAATAGAGACCATTCAGAATATCGATGCACCTTAATTGAATTTCTTTAAGTGTGATCAAGTTGCACATGTGTAGTTGGTGACAGCGCTCATGTTGTTCTGTCAGGGGCGCCAAGCTCAAAAAGTCAATACTCTAACCATATGTCACATGAGACTATTAGTGGAGGTGTCACTTTACAGAATCATGTCAATGGCACTATTGTCTCACTCAGACTGTTGGTAACCGTCACACGCCATTGTTTTTGAAGGATGGACAAGAGAATATGCTTCACTCTCTATCTTCACAATTGGTGAAACAAATACTTGATCATTACCGCTGCAGTAGTGATGCAGGGTAGATGCAGGATACTGTAACTGAAAGGCAGGGAACTTCTACACGATTCTCCTGATTTTTCTCTCACGGCATCCGGTTCTTCCACTTCTGCCAGATTTGTGACTATGTAGTGAATGTCTGTGTGACCATGCGTGTGTATGTGAGACTGTGTGTGCGCGCCTGTGTGTGTGTGTGTGTACTCTGAGGAGAAGTAATACAAGGGCAGGAACCATGTGATAGATTTATGTCAGTCACTGGAGGCTTTTCCTCTTGGCTGCTCTCTGAACAGGATTAACATGCAACACTTAGCAACATTAGTCACTAAGACCTGGGTAGCTGATCAGCTAACATTTCATACCTATAGAGTGATGGTTGGTATAACACACACACACACACACCCCAAGTAAGTGGGGTCACCTTCAACCAATATTATTCTCTTTATATGATTCTCCTTTGATTCAGGTCATATTAGGGATACATTGGAATGTCATAACACATTGAAAGGTGCTTCAACATCATATTGTTATAAGAAACTCTGATACACAAACACATCCACAAATACACAAGGAGGCACACACAGAGCACTGTGTTAATGAAATAGAGAGATAAAAGCGAGGTCTGGCTTGGATCAGACAGGCCAGTGTCACAGACTCTGAAAGAATGCACTACTCTGATACTCTGACAGTGACAATGACACACACACACACACCACACACACACACACACATGACTTGCAGGGCAGCCATGTCACCACAAAGCAAACATTTGAGATTGCAACAATTCACAATTCAGTTTTTACACTTCAACAACTTATTTCAAAGGCAGTGTGATGAGGTAAAAGGCAAAGCTGCTTTTTGACAGACAAAGGCAGGTAAGCCCTGCTGCATCCCTTAATGGGAATGCCATTTACTCAGAAGTCCACTAAGCGACAGTTCTGTCTAGCTGCCCCTGCTAATCCCAGCTGTACACACACCACAAAACACGTTCACAACCCAGTACACACCTTCACTCCAATAGAACACTGACCAGCCCATAAGGGGGCTTCTGAGTGCCATGATCCCAGACAAAAAAACACATTTTACTATGGAAGTCAAAATGTGATGGTGAGACATACAAGGGGAATGACAAGTATATCTTCTTGGCCTTTTGAACATATTTTCTCCCTTTTTAACATAGGTCTGTGCACTTTCAATTTTAAGATGGCTCTACTGTACTGTTAACCTGTTACCAGAATGCATATAACTGTTGACGCTGCCAAATTGTTGGATTTAATTAGAACTTGGTTTCTCTCTATTTTTTCTCTCTTCAACAATATGCACCTTGAAAGAAATATTGCAAAGAGAAAACTGTCGAGCAGCAACTGTGCTGTGATGCGATTTGCATTTTGCAGGCTGGCTGCAGTGAATCCCTGTGAGCTCTACTGCTGCCGTAAACGTAGCCTTGATGCTGCCTCGAAAGGAAATTCATTACCAGCTTTATCCAAGAGTCAGGATTACATATTAAATCATATTTACATTGTGAGCTTCTTTTCACAGTACTATATACAGGCACAAATTCTTCTGGTGGTATACTGAGTATCAGAGAGTAGCCAAGTGTTCGTAGGTTTGCTCTGTTAAAGAGCTCCATGATGCCTCACCAGCAAAGTATGGCATGTCAAATGACATAACTTGAAAGGTTCTCCATCTGAAAGGTGGAAAGGTTCTCTGCTAATGCAGGCTACCATTAGCTCAGCTGCAGCATTAGCTCCATAGGTACAGAGGTACTGACCCTTAAATTCTACTAAACACGTTGTGTTGTGTCGTCGTCAGTATCGTGTCAATGTGATGTTCTGGCTGCTCTACAGAGTGCATTGAGAAGCAGAGGGGGAAAGTGTCTATACCATATTTATCAATATACAGTAGCTATGGTATTTTTCACTATGTGCAGAAATGTTAACAAAAGCTGTGCTGAAACAAACTACAATCGAGCCACAAACTGCACTAGTATAGTAGGTTAAAATTCTACAATCTTTCTGTCATTTAAAAAAATGGATTGCATATTGTAAGGCATTGTATTTTTTTTAAATCATAGCCTATACAGATTGCCATTCAATTTATGATTTGAACATGAGTGAGTACACCAGAAAAGCACCGATATCAACTTATTTTTTCAGTGCACAATATGACGATGAATGTGCTCGTCAGCCTTCAAGTTTGAACCTTGGTAATTTTTAAGCTTGGAACAGCTTTCATTGGTTTCAAAGGAAGCAGATGGCTGATGGCTGATGACTGTAGTGGAGGTTGGGGTGAGTTTAGAGCTTGAAGGGTTGATATTTTCAGCAGTGTATGACAGTGAATTCAATAAGAAGTGCCCACCCGTGATCAGGGGTGTAAAGTACTTGAGTAATTGTACTTCGTTACTATACTTAAGTACTATTTTAGGGGACTTGTACTTTACTCGAGTATTATTAAGTTTGTATACTTGTACTCTTACTCAATTACATTTTCGAGAAAAAAATAATACTTTTTACTCCTTACATTTAAAATTCAGACCTTCAAAGTACAAAGTACTTCAAAGTACAAGTTACAAGCACAAGTATTATTTTTTTCACTGGCCGAACTATTAACCCTGCAGCCATACTTTATTTAAAACGGCCAATAAGATCCCTATCAATGGAAAATTAACCCACCCATACCCATGCTGATGCTAGTTTACCTCGACATTTTTTTCAAATTCGATGGATAAGTGCATTAAAGTAATTTTAATGCAATAAAAGTCTCCTCTGTTATTTAATCTCAGCATTGTCTATCCATTGCAATAATAAAAAAGTTTACTTTTTACTTTTTAATACTTGAGTACATTTAAAAGTAGAAACTTTTTGACTTTTACTCAAGTGTATTTTTAGCTAGATACTTTGACTTGTAATTGAGTAAGATTTTGAACCAGTACCCATACTTTAATTTCTGGGTACTTTAATACTACTCCACCATGGCATTGTCACTGGACGTGGTT